>CAEGAF010044300.1:0-101636 GCA_903067075.1 Micropoecilia bifurca | reverse complement strand
AAATTGTCCCTAGGTGTGAGTGTGTGTGTGCATGGTTGTTTGTCCTGTGTGTCTCTGTGTTGCCCTGCGACAGACTGGCGACCTGTCCAGGGCGCACCCTGCCCACCGCCCGGAACGCCAGCCGGAGATAGGCACCAGCAACCCCCGACCCCGCCAAGGGACAAGGGTGCAAGAAAATGGATGGATGATAAAAATGGTCTTATGGTTGTTTATCTTCATGGGAAGTCTGTAACAAAAACTGTTTTCAGTCCTGAAAAATTAAGAATAATATCCCACACAGTAAGGACAATATTATAGCACAGAAATACTGCGCATTTATCAGAAATAGTAAATGCTCATAAAGTGTACGTTTATTTATGCATTAGGACAACTGACTATTTACAATAATTAATAAATAAATGAAAGCTGTGTAAACGGATATTTGTAATGACACCAGAAATGTTATTGAAATGCGGGAAACTACAAATAACAGATTGGATGTAAACTTATTTATGCTTGTAACACATATTGAGTTTGTTGGAAGCTGAGATGATTGTAAAGTCCAACAGCTGCTAGGAGGAAGGACCTCCTGATACGCTGCTTTGTGTACCAGATAGTTCCAGATCCTAAGACCACAGAAGCTAAATGAATGAACGGCTCTGTAACGACCTCAGAAGTCTACATGGTTCATACCTCACAAGCAACTGAGACGTATTATAGGTCCAAGACAATTCATTACCTTATAGACAGGTAATGAGTTTGTTTTTTTTTTTCAAATCCTTTTCAAGAAACAGGAAGTCAAAATGAGGAGTGATTTAAGGATTCTTGTGATATGATTTATTTTCCCGATGATGGGCAAGAACCTGGTTATTTTCTTACAAATTACAATAATTGAACCTTTTAACCTGCTAAATATAAAAGATTCCCTGACTAGAGAGCCTTCATTCTGACTAATGTTTCTCAGATAACTGTGTTTTTGCTGACAGGCATAATTAAGTTTTTGTCTATAACAACTAGTTTCTAGCATGCTGTTCAGTTTTTAGCTCCTTTTAGTCTAGTTGAATCCTCATCTCTTACCTTAACTTTTTGGAGTTAAGCTTAACTTTTTGGAGTTAAGGTTAGCTCAATGCTTTTCAGCATTGAGCTAAACATAATTCTTGCTGATCCACTAATAGATATTGTGGACACACTGACTCAGTGACTGTAGAGGACTAAGGTCATGTTGTGACCTATTTATAAAGCTTTGAATTAGTGTCATCAGTACAGCGTGTAGTTTCTGTGGTAGATATTAGAGATATTAGAGTTAGATGTGGTAATTGACATTAAATAAAAGTGACTCATGAACGAAGCCTTGAGGAACCCCATATGTGGTATTTGTTTGCTTTGATTTACACGAGACAGTTTCCTACTTTACAAAGTAGCACAGTTGTGTTACATGTAACCTTTACATTTTCATTGACCTTTTCATTGTCCCTTTAGCTCCCACCAGTGAGTTTTAATAAACTTAAATTTAAGGAAAAAATATCAGCAAATATAAGGAAAAAACAGAGTAATGGAAATGTTCTATTATCTTACCTTACATGTGTAGGGCTTGTTAGCAGCAGGTCATTTTTCATTTTTGCAGAGGTTGTTTATTTATGTATTTATTTATTTATTTATATTTGCTGCTTGCTGTGACCCCATTCAGTTTTTGCATCTGTTCAAAGGTTTTAGTATCTTTTCTTTCATTTTTTTTTTTTTTTCTCCCGGGTCAACAGCAGAGAAGATCTTAACTCCTCCCTACAATCCACTTAGTGTCCTTGCACTCGGGTTTGTCTGATTAGGCGTTGGCTAATTAGGTCTGACTTGCCGGGCTTTTAAGTCACTCACCATCTTCCACGAGGTCTGGTTAAAAGTTGATGGATGGATGAGACATTAAGCGTCAAGATGGAGAAACGGGACTGATGGGAGTTCATGGCATAAGAGGACACCATCGAGGTTGCTCAGCATTTTTGTCATTATCCTTTCTGTGGCTGTCAATTATTCAGCAGCTCATGTAAATGACTCTTGTGGTGGAACTTTGGAACATAACAAAGTTTCAAATAACTTTGTCGACAGCAAAGTAGAATCGGAATGAAAAGTGATTAACACTTACATTTATAACATTCTGCATCACAGCAAAGGCAAGAAACTCTCAAGATCCTGAGATCTCATCACTGGCTGAGTCTTTTCACCATGGATGAACACGGGAACGCCGTAGTGATGGACGAATTCAGCAGAAATCACCAGATGGATAAGCAGCCAAAGTAGACATGTGAACCGGTGTGGAGGAGGGGAAGAAAAGCCGAGTTGGCAGATATTAATCGAGACATTTTAACTTTGTCATGAGAACATTTGCAAGCTTTAAGGCACACTACTGATGTTTAGCCTGAGGGTGTGACAGACAGGAATGGATGTTGTGCTAAGCAAAGCGTTTGATCTCCAGCATCACGGGAACGCAGGTATCAGAGAGAAGCTCATACCTCTAACAGCTGTTCAGACTCCCTCACAGGATTAGTTTTTTTTCTTTTTTTTTTTTAGATTTTGGTGCAAATGGGCAGACAAAAATTTCACTTTGAAGAACTCTCTCTTCTTCAGATCTCTCTAAAACGTCACACATTGTTCAGTCAGCGCTGCTCTTTGAAACAAGATAAACACATTTAAGTCAACAGGCTGAACATCGCTCTCCAAAGACAGGCGTAAGTGTGTGTTAATAGGCCTCACAACACAATTACATGGCTTCCACATAATGGCACTCAAATCAATGAATGGATTCTGCCCCCTACTGTCAATGAGGAATACTACATCTATAATCAATTAGCATGTATTCAATGAGGAAAGATTGCAGAGTGAACAGTATTAAAAAAAATTACCATAATTATATTATCATTACCATATACCGATTCTTTAAAAGGAGTACAGTTTCTGTGCAGGACCCAAAAAGCCAGCAGTGATAAATTTAACATAAGACATTGAAATATTATGTGATTGTCCAATTCATATTTATTTGGAGATTCAATGTAAAGATATAAACTGAGCTTCCATTTCAAACTTACTTCGTTTATTTAATAAATATCAGTCAGAATAAGAATCAGACCTCAACATTCACTCCCTGTAAATTGCAGTGAACACAGCAACCTCTTCTGGACAAACGGTAAAACAAGCAGAAAATGAAATAAATCTTGCAAATCAAAAATAAGCAGCAGTAAAACGATCCAGAGAAAATTTAAGGAAATAAGGAATTTGATTGAAGTTATGACGGTGGGATTGATGTTTTAAATAAGTTTAAAAGTGAGTCCAGAGATTACATTTGTGGATCCTTTGAGAAATATAGGAAACAAATCCCCAAATGTCTGGCATTGCATCCCAGTAGATAACTGGCCTGCAAGTTGGATGTAAAAAAAAAAAAAAAAAATCATAATATTGCCTGTTGAAGCATTAAGAAGTAATCCATGATCAATGCGTCTGAATTGTTCGCCTTGACAGCACATTGGTGAGCTAATCAGGCCAAAGGGATCAATGGAGCAGTGGACATGCTGCCTCTCATTGCTTCTGTCTTTGGATAACTACAATGTAAATGACTCAGTACTAAAAGAAGCCGTACTGGGACGCGTGCTAAAACTCTACTGCATTGTTCACATGGGAATCTGCGCTTACGCCATGCCAGTTTTTAATCAATGAAATGTGGAAAAACAAGTCCATATTACACATCCCTCTCTTACTCTATTATCATCATATCCATCAAAGCTGCTTTTTCCTCTTTCTTTTTTTTATCCATTTCCAGATCATTTTCTCCAGACTATAAACTTCACAGCCCTTGTGACAAGTCCTTGCGGTACAATCCGTACTGCTGCCCCTGTTTGCCTCCCTCTTTCACTGAGCTCTACAAGACCAGCAGATGTTGTGCATTGTTCCTCTCAAAGAGAAACTAATTGCTAAACAAAAGGTGCTGGCGTGTCCTGTCGAGTATCCTTGTAAATGTTTTACAGCTGCAGCTCTATTGCTAGTTAAGTGGCTAATTATAAAAGGAGAACAAAAGTGTGTAATTAGGAATGAAGACGGGGAGGAGAAGGAGACTTTTCACCTACACACTTTTCTTGTACCAGGGCAGCTGATACGATCAACTGAACGTAAATTAAAGTTCCCTGGTTCTTCTAAAGAGCAGTCTGTTTGTCGTTGTTGAACTGAAAAGTGCTCTGTAGGTTTGTTTCCTGCATCTAAAAGCTGAGATTTCCACTTAAGTATTTGATATTAACCTTAACTTTGACTTATAAAAATTCCTAAAAACCTTAATTTATGTAAAAACCTTAATTTATGTAAAATAAAGTGCTCACGGTCTTGTAATATTGTCTCCAAATCATAATGGCTATAGTTAAACATTAATTATTTCTGCATGCATGTTTATATAGCATTTTGCCATAGTACTGAGAAGATGGAACAAAATGACATTATTCTCTGATATATTTTTGGATTGTCATCCCATTAGGTTAGATAAATATAATATTTATATATAAACCACAGTAAAAATAAAGTTACAACATACACAAAAACAGAAAAAAACACAATAGAAAATAAAATACTAATAATATGACTTTCCTATTGTCCATTAAGCAGAGTTGTGTATTTTAGTTCTTCATTAGGTAATTTGAACTCTTCACTCTTTCATTGAAGACTGCATTATTTTATCATGTCTTGAAAAGCATGAAAAACCCTGCTGTGATGCGTGCCTGTGCGGATTCCTCGTTTTGGCCCCTGCTCTTATAAAAATGAGTCCCCTGGCCTGATGACATGGTCAAGCTTCAGTATGCATCAGAGTGCCTGTGTGAGCCTGTCTGTGAGAAAACAGAGAGGCCTTGACACTCTGTCTTGACAAAGTTGGGTAATTAACGACAGCGCCTATTAAAGGGAGAATATTCAGCCAGTGATAAATGGCTTTAATAACAGGTCTCTGTTCTTGCTAACAGAGACAGATCCCGCCGCCACCGTCAGCCTGCCCACTAGATAAAACTACCCAGACTCCCATCTCAGCACCCTCTTCATCTTGCCTTTTCCCATCGGCAGTCTTGCTTCTGCTCCGTTTCCTCTTTTTTCTTTCTCTCTCTCTCTCTCTCTCTCTCTCTCTCTCTCTCTCTCTCTCTCTCTCTCTCTAACTTTCAAATTCTTTCCTCTCAAAACCTCCATCTCTCCTGCAGACTGCTCTGTGTCTATCGCAACTTCTTTTGTTTACCTTTTCGGGGACGAGTCCCGTCAAGCGTCTTTAACAGATTCAAACTGTGAAATGTCCCCCGTAGAACAAACAGGTTCAAGCCCATCAGCCTACCTGCACGCATGGCGCCGCGTGTTTGTGTTTGTTCATGTTTGTCTTGTAAAACGTCGTTAGCCTCTTTGTGTAAGGGCCATGCAAATTGGACAGTTAAGAAGCGCTCGGACCGATTTATGTTCCAGTGCAGCGTTTTAACAGGCCTGTGCTACTGCTTTATGTGCCCTGGTGGGGTTTAGGGCAGGGCCTGACCACGGGGGTCATATTCATCACAGCCTTGTATTGTGAGATGGGTCCAGATGTCTGCGCTCATTAGAACAGCACTGAGAGATTTAGAAAACAGAAATTGGATTGAGTTAAAGAGCCTCTTTTCCATGCACAGGCATGATGATTTCATGGTGTTTCAGAAGGAGTGATCAGTATGTGCAAAATTAAAAAAAAAAAACATATGTATGTAAAATTTAAGATTACGTATGCCGGTGAACTAATTTTCAAACGGACAAGCCATGTGCAGCATTGTCAGTGATGATGTTTCTGTTACCCTCTTTAGTTTTGTTGACCTGCAAATCTTGCACTGAATTCTGTTTGCAAATAGCTTTTCCTGACTGAGGAAAACTGAGGCTGAGCCCATTTTGTTGTAATTTTATCAGATTTTTCAATGCAAGACACATGCAGCTGGAGAAATAATCATCTTTGGATATTGCAGAAAATACCTCTTCGCAATATGTCTGTGTAACAAGAGCAATGTGTGTTTTTAAATGGAAGCCAAAAATATTTTTGAGGTGACATGTCAAATCCAAAACCCACAACAGATTGTGTTTTATTAAGGAAGTAAGTAATATAAAAAAAACAATGAAGCAACTTAATGATCTTTAAGCTATTGATTTCAAGTACATGCAATCCCACCCTGTAAAAATCAGCTTATAGACAAACAGACAGACAGACCCACTTTGCATGAGGAGGGCCTTCTCCCTCCAGAATTTTGCTCTCTCTTGCAGGACCAAAAGTAGTGAGTCCATTAAATTCACATGAGAATCTAATTAGGGACCCCCACTAAGCAGCGGATTGGAGGTAGCGTTCATTGGGGAGCAGCACTGCCAAGACCCTGACACCCAGAGAGCCCCCTCTGCAAGCAAATGGAGAATGACCAAGGAGTCGCTCTGTGACTGACTTAGACCTCTGCTTCCTTGAAGGCATGGATATTCAGAGCTGATTGTTCTCATTAAACTTGTTATAGTGCTATAATTATAATAGTTTGCCTGCAAAAAATTGATGACTTAGTGTGTGGTTACTCTGCAGACAGCAAACTTTGGGTGACCTTCTAATGGGTGTTTCAGCTTTGTGGACGTTCACTCTGGCAAACAGAAAACTACACACCACACCAATTGTAGATGTGTACACATTTGAAGCAGGACTATAACAAGAGGTCAATTTGTTCATTTATTCTGAATCCAAGAAGAAAAAGCGACATGGCTGGATCTTGTGTTATAATTAGGTGGATAATAGCAGTGAGTGAATTATTACACTCTTGTTATTTGAGTCTGTCCTCTGCTGCTCCTCAGATGAGACATCCATGTGACCATAATTCTTATTCTGGCAGCAGCACAGTGACTGATATTGTTTAAATCACACCTCCTTGGGCAAAGCATTTGGAAATGCTTTGCAGATGGGAATTTATCACAAAATGTCAAGGAGAAAATGAGGAGCATCGGAGCTTGATTGCTCTAGCAAAAATAAAAAAAAGTGTTATTTTGTAAAAGGAAGTGAATGATGTTATTGGAAACAGTCATCCCACAAGAAAGACAGTAAAAAAGGGAATATGATATGCGTAAAAGATGACTCAAAGCCAGCTTATGGTGGATGTCATCCTACTGGAAAACAGAAAATGAAAACTGACTTCTATCAAGTGAGGAAAGTAAATGTAATCTAATGTAAAATGTTTTCATATCCTTTAAGTTCTTTCTCACGTTTCAACTGTCGTGACAATTTTGACCAAAAGCCAGTTTTGACTGCTCTGTCTTAACCAATAATGTGAACACGTTTTTAAAAGCATTTTCTTTTCAGTTGTGTTCAGGATTTGTTAAAGTTCCATCTAATTAAATGTATAAAAGTGAGAAACATGTTTAAAAAAGGTGTAAAACCAAAGAAGTGAGCAAAAGGCAATCAATAACACAGGCCCTAAAGCACAACACAGTGTTTAGGGTCAGAGGACAGTTGTTATAACAAACTCTGCACTACAGATTTAAACTATTGAATTTAAACTTAAGTGGGAATTTGTCTTGTGAGGAGGAGGAAGAGAAAGTCTTGAGAAAATATTGGCTGACAGCATTAGCTTGGACACCTAGCACCCCACATAGAGATTTGTTGTGCTGTAGTTCACTGTGGTGGAGGAAAAAGCACAATAACTGTGACAGAAGTTGTCATTCAAAACACAGAAAGTTTACCTCCACTGATTTCCTCCCCTTATCTCGCATAGATTATTTTTTCATAGATGCTATTTCACCATAATCCAGTTAAGAACAGCTGTAGAAAATGACAGAAAAGTACAATGTTGGATATAAAGCAAATAATTGCTCCTGGAAAAAAATTATTTATTGAGTTTGAGATTGAGCTCAACCACTATTTTTTATTTGTTTTTTCTTTTTATGTTGTGTACAGCTGTGTTTTGTTATTTAAAGATTCAACTGTTATCATTTTCTCATGTCTATTTTTTTATTTTATTTTCAGTCTGAGTGTGTCCCTGACGTGGAATGGGATACTCCTTTGGGAAGTCATTTGTCACCAATTCCCAGTAAGTTAAAGGTATCAGTGTCAATTTACCCACATACTGTATGTTCTATAAACAGCTGCAAAAAATGTCAAAATAAACTGTTTTTTAATGTTTCTTAAGGAAGGAATAAGAGCAGTGACAAACACAATACACTAGAATACACTGACATTACTAGATACATCATAGTGATTGAATATAACATACTATATAGTAAGTTCATATTTGTGCCTATAATGCTGGGAAAAATAAATAGTTTCGAGTGTAAATTCTCACAACAGTTTTGTTCTGTTGGGTGTCCATGGATAATTTCTGTCCTAATCACAATTTTTCCATCAAAAAAACAAATTATGAAATAGCAGTTCCTGTACACATTAACAATTCATCCAAAGTCTAGTCTTTTATCCCAATCACTTCCAAAAACAAAAGAGATTGATATCATTTTGCTTCAATTCCAGCTGCTTGACAAACACTGCTCTAAAGCCCTACTGCTCTCATTCTTGCGTCTCTCCTTTGCTGTGACGGCTTTGGCCTTTAAGCTTAGCACTGTTATCACAAGAGCTTCGCATTTTAACAGGCCATCATTTCATTGCCATCCTCTTGCTGAGTGCTCTCCATCACAATGACTGACAGCTGTTTTGACACATTTTGCCGCAGACACGAGGTTTGCAGGCCTCACTTCCAATAACGCAACACGAAAGAATGTCAGAGACTCCATTTAACTTTATTAGTTTTAAAGCCTGTGGCTACAGTTTTTTTTATGGCCTACTTTCTTGATCACCTTACAGTGAGATACTGCTGTCTAAACTGTATTATATGTTATAAACTTCCACAAGTACACCGCGCCGGCTATATGGGAATATAAAGCACACATTCACTTTTTATGGCACGCGATTCAATGGGAAATCTTGTGTTGATAGTGTTCTATGGGCTATTGTGGGCTTCCACAAATGGGTCTTGGTGAAACATCCGTCCGTCTCTTACACAATCAGTGTCTCACGCTCAACTTTGAAATGCCAGTCTTTTGTACACATGCCTCTGTTGCAGAGCAACACCTCATAATAACTGAACTGTAACCCCACATTTCCAGTTAATAAGATGTGATTCTGCACCTTTAAGTTCCTAATGCTGTTTACAACCATAAAGAATTCAATGTGAAATGATAGAATTCCGATGTTTTTTTGTTAACAAAAATCCTTCACTGGTGGAAAATTACAGCCATATGACTGGACAGTGTATGTTTCTGAATTTTTGACAATAATCTTTTCCCTCTGGTTCTTAACGCACTTTATAATTCTATGTCAACCTGACGAGAGTATCTCAGTATTGCCCATTGACCCCTAAAGACCTCTACAATTGTCAGAAACCAAGGCAAAACTGGACTATGAAATATAATCCCTTTAAAACAATAACAACAAAATACTACAAAGCGGACTTTATCCAATTTCACCCACGCATTAAACATTTTTGCAGCGACTGGAACTCAGTTTCCGAAAGTGCCCAAAATGAATTACATTATGGATTATCATGTAATTATGGATCTTTCCAAAGACTGATAGGGTCAGAAAATTGAGTTCTGAATATTTCATAATGCACCGCACCGTCTTTGTAGAGGAAATTATTTAGGGATAGCACGCTCATTTGCAGAATGGATAAAGGTTCATTGCGAGTCACCAGAGTGCTGTAATTGGAAAGCTGCCGTGATTCAAAGGAATTATTCAAAGATGAGCATGTCTACTCAATAACTGCAAAATCAGTGTGCCGTTAATACTCAGTCACACACCCCAAAAAAATGCTGAAATGATGGCGAAACCTACTATGCTGCTGCCGTGCACTTATTCTCTTAATTGTACCTTATATTGTGCAAATATGACGTAAACAAATGTGATTAATGTGCATTTTGTGTCTTTTTCTACAGATGAGATCAGCGCCTTTCCATCATCGCCACTTCAAGCTTCTACACCACGCCTTAAAGTCATGTGATTTAAACCTAAACACTGAATGACATAATTCACTCGGAGAAACCAGGTTACATTTTTACAGTGATAATATCGCCGGTAAAAACTGCGGATTAATTTAGTACATCATTTGACCCACTGTCTTCTGTTTAACACATCTTAAAAATGAATAAATTGCACACTTCCATGAACTGATTGAAGTTCAGAAGAAGGATTTTTGTTGTGTCTGGAAAACATGAACAAACAGTTTTGAGAAATGTCTTCTTTAAAAGGCGAATCCAAATGTCAGAGAGACAGATACACAGAGAGCGCTGCCTTCTGGGCGTTGAGCAGAAAAAACTTCAGAATAATATTTTTTCCCAGTTGGAGCGAACTGCAATTACCCATCATCAAACATACAAAGCAGAGTGTTTGCGCTCACATAGCCTGGAGAGGAACATGGTCACTGTTTGCAAAATCACACTAAGGAGACTCAGGAAAAGCAATGTAGGAGTGTTATTGCGATCAGATTTACTGAATTTATGTTGCTGTGATTAGTCGGATAATAAAATCCACTGACAACTTATTTATTTAAACTGCTGTGTATAAAGGAGTAGTTCCAAATTTTGAGGTTTAATTTTTTCCAACATAATGGTAAACATGTTACACAAAGTGAGATATGAACATGTTTGTTTTTATCTTTATGCATTTTTTAGGCAAAGATTGGCTCAAAAGTAACATAAATAAAATGAAACACATCATGCTGTTATATTTATGTTTTATCCTTTTCGGATACATAACTCAACAGAGGAATATATGCAACGCTATAATTAAACGAGAGGAAAAATATTGAGATTATTATTTAGGTTCATGAAAATACTGACATAAACCTTCTATTCCCAGCTTCTCTAAGAAGTTGACAAAAAGGTTGAACTTCAGCCGGTGCCGTAGCACAGAGCTGCACCCCGCTTGACTGTTTTGACTATTTTTATTTTTTTATATAAGAAACGGGTTCACAAATCCAATATTTTATAAGACCATATAACTTTGAAGTGTTTTAATTCATTGAACTTTTGTGTATGCATCTAACAAACAATTTGAAAAACTTGCATCATAGCACCACCTTTAATTTAACCCTTGATTGTAAGCATATTAGACTCAACAGTAGTGAGCCTTAAGTGCATGCTGCATATCTACTTATTTGTTTTTGACATTTTTCTTTTACTGTCTTACATTGCCACATATTGGAGGCCTGGTTAATTACTGACTGTGTTCTTGATAAACATTTTTGAAAGGACAAATAAATAAATTATTTTAGAAAAACTCTCCAGAAATAAGTTTGTGTGCCTAGACATTGATGCTTCATTCTTGAGCTGTGAAACAAGTCTGAATGTTTGTACCTGTTTTTAAAATGTAAATGTAAATTGTAATGTCTGCGTCTTGGTAAATGACACATCAGAATAGCTAACGCTACTGGTGTGACAATGTTTCAGTTGGTTTTTATTGATTGGTTTTTAATCTTTCTGTATTACCTGTATTTGAGAGCCACATATTTTTTATGGATTGTTTTTTTAAGTACTGGTAAGCAAGAAAGACTGCAAGCTAAATAGTCAAATTTAAAAAGTTCAAATGATCACAGCTCTTTATATAGCGAAGTCTGTCCACTAATATGGAATAACAGATGAGTTCAATATTGCACCAATGATAATGTTTAGTTTTTTTCCTAACTTGTGAAACAGTGATTTTATATGGATTTATATCATGGCTGTCTGTCTGTAGTTTCATAAAGTTCATGTCATGACTCTTGATGTTCGTCCTTCATAAAAGTAATGCAGTTTAGGAAATACGATGCATCTTTGAATAATTCACCATTTAAGGGACTTTCCACTGTACACTCTTATGTCTTTTGTTAGCTGGAAGTAAACAAGTTAATCTGCTTAAACTTTGTTAGATCACTTTATGAATAAATGATGAAAATCCTGTATATTTATCCTGAATCAGTTGGAAAGGGTTCAATCTGAATTTGGAGGCCATTTCTCTGGAAAAGGGCAAATCTCTGGACTTGATGTATTGATGAAAGTACACAGCGTCATAAATTGCATGCGAGTGATGGTATAGGTTTACTTGAGTTTGGGTGAGTTTTCCGACTCCGCTACTAGAAGGGGCTCGCGGCTCTCACCCAGAAGACCACAGAGATGAAGCAAGTTTAACAGCAAGCCCCGTCTGCCTTTACGTTTCACGCGCCCGGTGAACGTCAGTCTCATGAATACTCAAAACGAGATCAAAGTCTTTGTTGGACCACAGTTTGTTTTGAAGTTTGTCTGTAGAAAACGACTTCCCAGTACTTCTCAGCGGGATTCAGGCAAAGTGGGTGATTCAACCAGTCTGTCAATGCAGGTAAGTTGTTTATTGGAAAGCAGAAAATGTGAAATGTAAAAAATATATATATAAATATATAGAAAAAGGGAAAGAACTAAAGCACAGTAAGTTGAATTACAGCTGAAGTAAAGACAGGAGTGAAGGTGATGAAATTAAGACTCGATTTTCCACTTTGTGTTCCTGCTGTACCAGCTCATCTTCATCACCTGGTGTGACCTCAGCAGGACGGACTAATTTTAGCTCCTCACCTCGAGGCCACTTTCAACCTTCAGGGTTTTCAGGTGTCTTGTCAGTCCAGCAGAGAACCATCCGGGATGTTCTCTTAACATGCAAATGAGACGTGAACAAATGTCCCTGTCACTTGTGGGGCTCCTTGTCCCAAAGTGTTTAACACTCCTCCTCTTAACCCTCCCTGCCCCAGCAGCTTCAAAAACCCTTCTGTACCTCATTCACTCTTTTTTTTTCTCCCTTCCCTCTTATGTTCTCTAAATGAGCTCTCCAACTCCACTTCTTTCTCACAATTCAATTTTACAAGGCCATTATCCCGGGTGTAATGTGGAGGTTAAATATATCGGGGCAGACATTATGTGAAAATAATTAGTGCTAATGAATAATGCACTCATTCAGCTGATGAAGGATGGTTGTCAGGGTAATAGACTGGGAGGGAGGGGCCTCTATGACAAATGAAATTAAAATATTTAAGTACTGTTTTATGGTCTTACAGGCCCTCACACTTTTTTTTTCTTTTTTTTTTGTCTGTTGCTCTCCACATGGAGCAACCCTGCCTCTGAGATGTGGGCCAGTACTTGTGCCATTACCCATCTACAACTTCTGCGTCACCAAAGATATTTTACAGTACTTTACTCTGCAGCATCCCTGCTCCCATAATCACTTTGAGTGCAGCATGTGCACAGATCTTATTGACAGCCATTGTCTGGCTCCTCGATTATATTTCGCTTCTTTTATTTAGAACCTCTGCACTCATTCGGCCTTTAACTGTTTCATTCTGCAGCCATAATGTGACAATGAAGGATGCAGGTTCTAAATTGCCCAGTTTACAGCACCCTTCCAGCCAATTGGCCTCCCTAAGATCAATAATGGCAAACCTAGCACTCTGTGACTGATAAATGGTAATGCATCGACACCGTTTCATTAGGAATGATGGTTGGAGGAGGGCAAGAGGAAGTGCCTTTGAAAAGAACAGAAATCCCCACAACCAAAAGTACAATTTTCTCTTTTGCTATAAAGAAAACTATTTGACTTAAAGAGATTTAAAACTGGTAAAATGCCAAAATGCGACTGTGAAGCCACTGGAGACAATGGTGCAAAGCCCCTGATGCCTTGGTTTAATCAACATAATGATTAAATAAAAACAGAGAAATAAAAACAAAAGGTCCTTTTATGGATTCTGTCCATCTTCTTGCTTTGATCAGCTCACTTATATCTTCTGGTTGCAGTTTTGTAGAGTTTTATTCCATCAACTCTTTCTAGTGAGTGATAAAAACATAATCTAACAAGCTCCTGTTGCCATGTTGCTCTCTCTTTGTGCTGCATATGTTTTGTACTTTGGCTTACACCAACATAAAGCAGACATATGAACAGTGAACAGAAATTTTGCACGGGCACCTATAAGTAATACGGGAGAAGAGTGTGAAATTAGATTCGCGAAAAGTAAAATGTGAAGTTATGATTTGGCTTGAACATCACATTCTTTGATAATAACACAGAGAAACGCTACACAATAAGACACAGTCAGAGCTACACTGGGATGGTTTAGGTCAGTGGTCTCAAACTGCAGTCACATGCAGTCACACACAGGAAGAACAAGCAAACCTCATTCAGAAAAACCCTGGCAATTATTCAAACTAAGGACCCTTGACAGATCGCTACTGTATTGCAGGACAACTTTCAGACTAGGACTTGAATCCATTACCTTCTTGCTGCAAGTCAACAGAGTTACCAACTGTCCAGACTCGCACCTTTTGCATAACATCTGCAGAAAGACATTCAAATCGGACTGGAGATTATTTCAAATGTCTTTAAACTTGAACTAAGTTCAGTTTTCACAGGACAATGGCAAACTGTTCACACACAAAAAAAAAACGCCATAAAACACTAAAGAGTGCTTTTCTTTCCCTCAGGCTCAGCAGAAACCATCGCACTCATGCAAGTCTTACTACCCTCTTTTATTAATCTCATATTTTCTAGATTGGTGCCTCGTACATTTGACTTGCAAAACAGACCTAATTATCGTGGGTCGGCAGTGTGCACAGCCACACATCAAACAGTAAGTTACAGTAAAAGCTTGTATGATCCCAATCACATCCCCTCTCCCTTTTCCTGTCCTCCCCTTGCTGCCACGCGCCAGAAACACTGATTATAACAGGAACATTATGTGGGAATTACAGCGAAACAATTTACACTTAATGTAGCGAGTCGTATGAACAGGGAGGAGAGATGGACAAAGATATAGCTGTATCAATAATGCATGCTTTAATTAAGCAGCTGGGAATGCACGGAGCAGGATCAAGGCATGTGGAAAGACAGACAACGAAAGAATAGTTGGAGAAGGAGTTGGGAGAAAGACGGCGGAGGAAAAGGAAATAAGAATAAAAGCGAGTGACAGAGAAAATGTAAAAACAGAGCAGAGGGTGAGGAGACGAGAAGGAGGACAAGGAGGAGGGAGAAAGATCAGAATATGTTTCTGTGGGCTTGTCGCACGCACCGTGATTCATGGGCAGTAAATATGCAAAGCCTGATGGCCATAAGGCAATCAGAGGAGCGCCACTCATCTACATGTTGCATAGTGGGCTATAATCCATCTGAGGGGCAAGGAATAATGATACCAGGAAGCAGGAATAAGAGCAGGGTCTGTTTATTACCTCAGATGGATCCATAATGCATACAGATGTGCAGGAGGCACAGCGGCCTGCAGCCAGAGGACTTAATTGAGAAGAAAAGACAGTAATATTGTTTTTAGTGTAATGAAAGGCAATCTGATTTAAGCACCTATTAAAGCAAATAAGTCTGCTGTCATATAAAGTTTTAAAATAAGCACTGGAGCTATGGACATGAAAGATTGGACAATAGTTGCATTAGAAGAGAGGGAAGAGCTCACCGATAAATAATACGGGCGCTGCATGTGAAATCAGGCTCATGAAAAGTAAAACGCCAAGTTTTAATTTGTGCCAGACCTCTTGTGATGATAACGCATCA
This sequence comes from Micropoecilia bifurca, assembly GCA_903067075.1. Classification (NCBI taxonomy): domain Eukaryota; kingdom Metazoa; phylum Chordata; class Actinopteri; order Cyprinodontiformes; family Poeciliidae; genus Micropoecilia; species Micropoecilia bifurca. Next base: position 86,080 of record CAEGAF010044300.1, on the reverse strand, counting down.
CCTGTATGAATAAAACCCACGTGGCGAAATAAAGGTATCACTTCTCACCGTCATTGTGTTTACTCTTGTTTATTTGCAAAGCAACACAGGCTTACCCCCCACCCCCAAACACACACACACACACCAGCCCCCTCGCAAGGCGACATCAACACAGGGATTTTTCTAGTGCCTGAGCAAGTAATAAATTGTGTTGAACATTGATAAACTAATGCAATTACCTGCAGGGCAAGAGAGTCAGCTAATTTAAAGATACCAGGTTTGTTCATGTGGTGGGAGGCTCCTGAATAGGACCCCAGGGTGAGAGATGGCGCCTTTATTACATTTGAGAGGTCAGCATGGTAGCACTGTATTAGGATTGATCTTTTGATCCCTGCTTGGAACGCCCCCTATACACATTCACACGCGCGTAAACACGCACACACACTCACTGTAGCACCCCATCTGGTTTGTGAAACAATAACAAAAAAAAAAACAAAAACAGCTTATCTGGCGTAAAGGGTTAACTCTGCCAGGCAGGCAGCCTAATTGAGCGCCACACATCTCAGCTACACAGCAGAAACAGCAACCTGGAGGGTTGTAACAAGCCAGGCGTGACTTATTCACATAATAAACCAAGCAGATATCTAAATGAGCCATTGAGCTAGCCAAAGGGAGAGAGGCCATTAGGCGGCCCGGACCATGGGTACATATTTGTATATCTACAATTGCCCTATCATTTGCATAAGGGGCTGCCTACAGAAATGTTAGATGGTCCTCATACTCCGGGGTCCTGTGACACAACAGAATACTTCTGCACTTATTCTAGGAATAATAAACAACTCTGTCATGTTTATCTTTGTTCAAAAACAATAACAAAACTGATGCTGGCTGATTTTTAGTATTTTACCTCTGTAAAATATTGTCATTTTATTTGATTTTGTATTGTTCAGAACAAACAGAGCCTGTTTTTATTCTTGTCTCGTATGACCTCTCCTGTACTGAGCTAAGCTGTTGTACAATTTTAAAAAAAATTAAACATTGTAAAGCTCAATAAATGAAAGGCGACTTTTAGAGATACTTTTTGACCCGCTGAGAGGAGATGAGACACAGCGGTGGGAAAAAGGTCCTTCTAGGGACGGGTGCTGCGAATTCGCTCTGACTGTACACACTGTGATGCCGGCAGTAGATTGTCTTGATCTAAGCATCTTGTAAATAAACGACATGGCCACCGATGACTGCAGATAAACAGTTTTCCTGTAATGGTAGGTTGTTTCTCCACCATTTCCACATTCACCAGCATGTACACAAGGTTGGTTGACAGCGCTAAGACACTCCTTCTGGCTCTGATTGGTTGCTTTTGATCAGGAGCTGTGTGCTTCTGCAGAAACAGCTCAGGGAGTTAGGTGGACTGTCTGTCTCATATTAGATATTCTACAAAATTACATACTGTAGCTTTAAATGTTTCAGATCATGACAGAAATCTTAACGTCAGATAAAGAAAATGAGACACAAGACAATAAATGGTTTTCAACAGCAACAAGTATTTTACATCACAGTGGAAGAATTCTGGTCTACTCAATTGTTTTGCTTCAGAGACGCTGGAGGGTTTTTAAGAATGAACTGCTTGTTTAGCATCACACCACTGCATCTTGACAAAGCCATTTGAAAATCTTCATTTTGTTTCAGCCACTGAGTAGGACAGTGTTGTGCTGCAAACAGGCTTGAGCTGAGAGTGACGAAATGATGGCCGCATCGCCATCAGAACGTCCTGGTAGAGAGCAGAAGTCATGCCTTCATCTACGGTAAACGGTTCACGTCCTGAACGTCGTAAAGCGACATCGAGAAACAGGTCAGGGGGTCGAGGTTCTGCCTTTGGGCGCCTTTTTTTTTAACACTTTCTCAATTTTAAATAGCAAGTTGTCCAGGTTGCAAAAGATCAAAAACTTGATTTGACTGAAATAACATTTACTGGTAATAATTAGTGTAGTTGCTTTAAAGTAGAAAAAAATGGCAGTTATGTATAAGATGCTTCAAACTTAACAAATATACTTAAGAACTTCTAAGGGGTTCTTATAAAATGACACCATCTGATTCAGAATAAGTTGGACAAATAGCTGAAAAGTGCATACTCTTTATTTTTGTTTGTGTTTTACAAGGGTCTAATAAAGGCTCTACAGCCTTATCAGCATTTTAGAGCTCTTATTGAGTCGATTTAATTGCATGTAATTAAAAGTATAAATTATTCCACTGAAATAATTATTTCATTTAAGTATATGGCAACAATCATAAAAAGAAATTATGCTTCTTTTTAGCATTCCTATCAGAAGAACATTTTCACTCTAAGATTATATAATCGCATCTGCACAATGTCAGGACATCCCGGCAGCAAGCTGCAGCTTCAGGTCCTCCGATTCTCCTCCAGTCCCCCACCAGTCCAACACACTCGCATCTCTCAGTCACGTTGATCGGTTTAAACAATAACATAGGGCGACCACGAAGCAGCAAAGCCTTGTGGAAATCGCTCAGGGGTCAGCCTGTAATGTGACCTCTGACACATAATTAAATTGCCATCTTTAACCTCGGCTACAACCTGTCACAGAGCATCGGATTGCATGCTGCAAATCACTGTTCAAATCGATGGCAGAAAACACGGCAGGGGGAGGGGCCCGCTGGGTCCAGTGGTGTCTGCAAAGAGATTATGTTTAATGAAGCTGAACTGAGCAGTGATCATGTTAGTGTACCGTCTAATTAGATTCGGATGGATGCTACGCACGGTTGTCCTTGCAGTGACAGGAGTGCTGCAGATGAACCGTCAGGGAGCTGCTGGCAGCGTTTATGTAGTTGCACCACAGCGAACGTCCAGAACGTCTATGAATGTCGGAGCAACGTTTTTCTGCAGCTGAGAAACCTGTAAAAACACAACATATTCTCAAGAGGAATCGCTTGGATCACATTTAGATTAGTCTGAGAAACAAAGTTAAACAAAGTTATCACTCTGGTGTTAATAAAGGTCAAAACCCACAATCTTAAAACCCTTGTTGCATTGTGGGATGTCAAAATGTTTAACAACCTTACAATGTTCACTTTGATGCCGTTTCTCTGATGGCGTTTACTGTCTTTCCACTATTTTTCTACAATATTGGAGGAAAATGAGATAAGCATCATTCCTCACCAACATCCTTACACATCTTATCAGGTATGTTTAAATCCAATTACTTGATTTAAGTCCTTCAATAGTGCATAAATCCTTCTGCGTACAATTAGCATTATTGAAATTGGTATATATTGGGAGGTGAAGCACTTCCTTTTGTTGCCATGATGTAAACTATCAACAGAAAGTGCAGAAGCAACCTGTCTTCATTTATTGATGTTAATTGGCAGTTCATGGAGTCACCTATTGTATGTAGTGAGCAGAAGTGGTTAAAGGGTTTCATGAAGCTGAACACACCCCGGTTCTTCCAGACAAACCGAGAATGATGTAAAGGGATTTTTAGGGGTGGGAAAAAAATGAGTGTTTTGTCTTGCAGCTGAATAATTACATTGAGTTTAGTGGATGTGTTTTACAGCTGAAACTGTCAGCATCAACTCTGCAGCAATTCCACACCTGCCACTGGGCATACAGAGAGGAAAATATGTCCCCGAACTGAAATAATCCTCAATAACGATGCGCTGATTATGATTTAAAGGCTGCTAGCTTTGTTTCAAACTGTGCCTTGCTTTGTGGCCAGGGCCCTGTGTTGTTTAAAGGGTTGTCGGGGTATAAATACTAAATTAATCATGCTTTGGCTCAACTTGCTGGGGACTGAAATTTGCTTATGGAGGCCCATGATCACATAAAATATTAATAGCTTCACAGAGAGCTGGCATTGTAGAGAAGGGGGTTTGGGGGGGGGCATGGCATACGAAAGCACCAAGATGTTGGTGGGGGCTGGGGGGGGGTCACTGCTAGTTTCCGATCAAAAACACCTTCTTCACTTTTTCACCTTATAGTGGTAAATGACCAACATAAACTGGTGTTCACACATTATTTATCCATTGGGGTGGATTTTGTACATGTAAGAACTACTTACGGAGTAATTGGGATTAACTGGCACAAAGCTGTGTTTTTGTTATGAAAACGCAGCAATAATATTTAAATAAATCTGAATAAATTACAAAGCGTGCCACGTTGTGCATTTTCCTTGTTACACATCCCTGTGACCGACTTCTTGAGCCCCCGGGGGCTTCAAAAAGAAAGTGAAAACAACAAACTCCAAGCAAATACAAGTGAGATTTTGGAAAATATTGCTCCCTTCCTTCTCTGAATTTAGAAAAAGGAACCAATAGACAGTTTTCCGACGCACGAGCGAGAGCAATTCCATATTTGATCAATTTCCTTTTTTGTTTCATCTTCACATCAACTTAGAATCGGGCCAATCCAACTCTTTTGTTGGACGCATACATTTACTGTAAGTTTCAAATCCATATTTAAGAACAGTATAGTTACTCCTTTCAACTTTTCGTGTCATTCGTCTCCTTGACACAAATCTGAAAATAAAGACTTATATAATTGATGACACAGACATTGTAAACTTGTTATCCCGTATTTTTAGACCTCATGCAGAGCCAATGAACACTCTCTGCTAGCTGAGGCACAAAGGGTGGCCGAGCTCTTAAGACTCCTGCATGCTGACTGAAGGTCCACCGAAGCTTTTGCATTTATTCATGCTATTCATAAAACAACTCGCGAATGCTTGTCCAAATAAAAAGAAAAAAAGCGTCCATTTAATTTGTCACATCTCAGACTAAAGGTACCACATCTTCCCACGGAAACACAAGCGTGCGGGTAAAAACGCCACAGTTCAGGCAACCAAAAATCCTGCTTGTTTGAGTTTGGTGGCACCGCAGTAGGTAAATGAGGCAGCAGGAGGGGGCATTTCACACCCACATACTAACAGATGAAGAGATGAGGGGAGGTATTTTTGGTGCTTTGCAGGAAGGAAATGGTTTAGGTGATGAACAGCAGATATTTCACAGGAGCAAATCTGATTTCTCACAATTATCCCTGCATGGCTGACAGACGCCAAGGGGAGTCTACAAACAGTGAACTAGGGGACACTGATTGGGTTATTTTTCCTTTCATATTCAAGACTGAGGAATCGAAAAAAAGATGCAACAGACTTACACCTTACACCTTTAAGCCAAATACCAAGACTCAAGTTCACCAAAGATAAAAGCATAGGTTCATTAGTCGGAATGACCCAAACCAGGTGAGGTGAGAATACATGCTTGGAGTAATTTAGCTGACTTTACTTAAGGATTATGGTGAATGAATACTTGCCACAGAACTGTTAACATTAACATATAGGAATGTTTTTTCCAAAAACACAGCCATACTGTTCACATGTAAGCTTTATGTCGGCTGTGTTTTCTTCAATTAAACGTAGTGAAAGAGTGGGAAGTTTCAGTCAAAGTCCTGTGGTAGGTCCTTAGTAGATCATGGATGGACACTAGAGTCAGAACAGGGAAGATGAAAGTGAAAATTGCTAGTGGTCATTGGGCAAAAACACTCTGAACAGTTTACAAAGGATACAGTGACAGCCTCCCAGTCATGTGCGCACTCACTCATGCCTATGAGTAATTCAGAGTAATCAATTACTGTTTAGGTATAATGACCATCAATACATTTGGAGGGAAAACAGGGATGCTTGTACCATCCTGAGGTATGGAGGTGGGAGCATGATGCTGCGGGCCTGTATTCCTGCAGGAGAAACTGGTACACTTCTGGTAAACTGGATGGCAACCCTGATGCCAACCAAATCTATTTAAATTGCCGAATTAGAAAAGAATTACAGAAGACATTTTAGAATGTTTCCATAATTAATCTTGCTTGTTGATGCATAATCAGCCAGATTGTTGTCAGAAATGCACCAGTTGCAGTTTTTCCCAAGTCCTTTGGTACCAAATTGAAGGTTTTAACTCATCTACTGCAAAAAGATGTTGTTTCGTACCAAACAACCCAGTTCAGCATTTTTTCTGTTTATATCCAGGAGTATATTTTGTACATTTAAGTTTAATATAACTTTCTTGTATGCAACAATGCTTCCATCAACCCATTTAGGCAACGTTCTACATATGGTAAACGGAATAGACATTTACCAAAAATATTAATGCCATTACAGCAACACTTGATTCCACAATAAAACAAACAAATCCAAGATGGAATCTGATAAGTCGAAGCTTTTTGGAAACAAAGTGCTGAGCGGAAACCCCGATGACTCTGAAAGAAAAAAAAACTGTAATTAGTGGAATATTAAAGATGTAGACTTACCAAAATTTTAATTATGTTCTTACCTTTGCATGAAAGTGCAATCTAATTTACCTTACCGGTCCAAATGTTAGTTTTACCAGAATGAATCTTTTCAGGAAGTTTGCTCTTAAGGTGAAGAGGAAGTTTTTTTTGTTTTCTTGAAATGGTCTTTGGGGGGGTTTTTTTTCAGCCCTTTTTGTAGAGCATAATTTTTTTCACGCTGCCAGTTTGTTTTTTTTTTTGTTTTTTTTCTTTTGGTTTTCTGGCAGCTTGATTTCAGACCATTTCAATGTCTTTATTTTTTTTTACAATCCAAAGTAAAGCCAAGAAATAAGAAGCCAAACTTTCATACAAATTACAAACCAGTACATAAAATATTTACACAAAAAGCAACTTAACACTATTCTGCAGAAAAGCTACCATTTGTTGAATTAAATCACAACACAAGTCCTTTGTTTTTAATTGAGCGCTCAACTAATGAGTCTTTGAGTGACCAAATTTACCAATGTACTTTGAGAACCAAAACAAATCTACTGTAAGAGCAATAAAAAAAACTGCACTGTTTATGTGGTTTACATGTTAAAATCAAACTGCACATGTTTCTTCTGCTAGTCAGCTACGTGTTAGAGGAAAAAGGTCTATCCAAAGTAAAATGTGCCTTTCTAATTTATGAACAAGCACTGAAATATGCTGGATCGTCGCTCTTCGTCCACACCAGTGAGCATCGGATGGAGCTTCATCTGCGCCAGGAACGAGGCTCGTTGTCGTCTTCCTCTTCGTCGTCATCTTGCAGGAATGCATCGTCACTCAGCGACTCCTCCGGGTACTGATAAAAGAAGATAATATTACTATGGGTGATTAAAAAGTGGAAAATTATGTAGGTTTTTGTTTTTACTGCATCACTTTAAAAGGCCTCAAAGAGGGAATAATTCACATTCTTATAGTATCATTTTCCAACTGCTTAATGAAAGTACAAAAATGTTCATGCAAAACCCAAATAAAACCAGAGGGTAATTCCTCTCTGTAACATGTGATGGCTCCCTCTAGTGTTCTCTAATGCAATATAAACAACCTTTCCTGAGATACGTCTTAAGACGGAACATCTAAAGAACTTTATTAAAGTAAATATTTAATCGCGAAAAGCGCCAAATTGCAGGTGAAGGAATTTCACCAACCTCATCTTCCGGTGGTTCTTTCTCTTCTGCATCTCCTGTACTGAGAGTGGTGGCAGGCTTATGCCAGGCCAGGCGTAAAGTCTGGCTGTTAAATCTCACTCCGTGCAGAGCCGCCTGCAGGTGGATCAAACAAAGTTTTCCCGGTTAACTGCAACTCCTACACAGTCAGATCTAAAGTCAAACTGCGGTTTTTAAATGAAGGACAAACCGCGTGGTTCCTCACCTGCTCGGCCTCCGCTCTCGTCTTGTATGTGACGACTGCAGAAAGTTTGTTCTCATCAATCTGGCAATCTTCAATCTCTCCAAATTGCTGCACATAATAATAAATACATTTTAAAAAACGCTGTCTTGGTCAGCAAACTTAACTTGCTTCTTTCTGAAGGATTCATAAAACAGGAACTAACAGGAAAGAGTTAAATGGGAAGAGAAATGTATTTATATGGTTCTTCTTCCCCATCAAGCAGCTTTCATTTATTTTCATAAAGCAGGACAAATATCAGTTAGAAAACATTACTAAAACATTCTGTCTCTGTAAATAGTATTCAATTGTCTTGTCAGTGTCTGTTTTGCTTTTCCCATGGAAATATAAAAGGTTATTCTTTGTTTTAGTTTTGATCTTTACCAAATACAGTTAACTCAAAAGTCAGTGTGAGCTAATCATTAAGCCTTAACAGAATTTGCATGTTTATGAAAATTTTAAAAACTGATTAACTTATTTCTTTAGACTAGTAAAGATGCATTTCACTGAACAGATACTGTATTACCATCAAAATACAATCATGAATACTTTTAGTTTTCCGTAAAAAAAAAAAAAAAAAAAACCAGCACTGAAATAAATTGTAATCTAGATCAAGCAGAAGTCGGTGTGACTGGGTGCAGAGAATCAACATCAAGGACTTTTAGGCTCCCAGCAGTCCTCTGACCTTTGACTCAGAACAGACAAGGCTCTCCAGTTTTAGACCAACTCACAGCAAAATGGGGAAGTAAGTCCACACAGTCGGCATCGGTGAAACCAGAAATTTCCAGCGCTCGAGGTCGATGGTCCACAACTGCGTGCAGCGGAACGCCCCGTCCACGACCTCTGGATCCCCTCCCCCGGCTTCTCACAGTGCCACGCCCCCGGGAATGGACGCCGCGGCCTCGTCCTGGTGACAGAATCCCCCTTTTAGCTGCCTGGAAGACAAACAAAGCACACAGAAAAAAAAAAAAACATGATGATGCAGAGAGGAAACTCCTGTGGAACGTTTCAAATTATGAGAACAGCAGCGCCCCCATGTGGCTGCTGTGAAGATTCTTTATTTATTTGTTTTATCTAATCTGATTTTATATTTACGTTAGTACCTCAATTTGAAGAAGGGTGTACTTCCGCTTTAAGGTAGCTGTGTCCTCTCCAGCCTGAGTCTTCTGATACAGATCAAGTTCAGCGTCAAGCAGCTCTTTCTGTGCCTGAAAAAGTTAAAAAGAAATATGAAAACGGGCACAATTCAAGAAACTTAAATCCAACTATAACGATAATATAAGGCAAAGAGGGCAGAGAATGCAAACCCATATTCACACCTAAAACTTTTACACATTCTCTCTCACTACAGACAAAAGCTTGAATTTATCCAACAGGGATTTTATTCAATAAACCAATACAAATGCATGACTATGAAGTGGAAGGAGACTTTTTACTTTTCTATAGAAAAAAATCAAAAAGAAAGAAAGAAAAAATGTGGCAAGCATTCACCTCATTTTACGTTTCGTTAATAAAATACAGTGCAACCAGAATGTGGTAGAGCAGCTAAACACAAATGTATCCATTTTGTTGTTGGAATCATGGATTTTTGACACCAGCAGGAAGGAAATCGATACCTGAGCTTTGCTCTTGGCGGTTCGTAGAAGGCTGCTGCTGCTGGAGATTCCCTTTATTTCTTCTTGCAGTTTTGTTATGCTTTTGGTTAACGTGCCCAAAGTTTCCATGATCTTGACTTTATCTTCCGCCTTCATTGTTTTGTTCTTCTCAAGTTTGGAAATCAGGAGCTGCAGCAGGGAGAGACAGAAAGTTACAAAACACTCACCTCTGTGCAACTAAAACCTTCTCAGATACTTCACAGGTCAGTTAGATTTCACTTTACAGGAACATTGTACTTAAAGGATGCATGAGTAAATGCAGAGAGGCGAAAGAGAAAGGATGTCACTTTCTAAGACATCTTAACATCTTTAACATCTTGTGTAAAATAAGGTGTTTATATTTTCCAGAATAGATTTTTTTTAACTTAACAAAAAACTAAATGAATGAATTTACCTTCTGTGTCTCAATGTGCTTCTCCAATATCTCCTGTTTCTTCTTCCTCACATCCTGCTGTAGTCTCAGGGCCTCCTGTGTGAGCAAACACTCGGTTTCCAGATGACCTTTTACATCCAATTCAAAAACTCCCACTTTCCATCATCTCCTTCGGCTCTCACCTGCTTCTTCTTCAGAGCTTCCTCTGAGGTCCTCTGGGCAGCCTTCCGAGCAGCAGGGTTATAAACAGTCTTTGTGATCCCCATCGATGTCGAAGACACCTGAGAGCAGCAGGGGGGACAACAACAAAAAAAAAACAACACGGCATATTGAAGACGTTTGATCTGAAAAGTGAGAAATTGTAGTTCTGAACAAAGTAAAGATTCACTTTTTCCACAGGAGCAGCAGGTTTGGGAGAGAAACCTAGACGATCTTTAACTGACACTTTACAGACATTCTGGAAAAGGAAGGAGAAAATAAAAAAAAAGAGTCTTTTTAAACATCCAGTGTAGATTTTGACATGTAAATGCAATAAACCACATCTACAAAAGAAGATGGTCCACACGGACCTGAGAGGCTACACTGGAATCCTGAGTGGGCTCCAAGTTTGGAGGCATTAGGGGTCCGAGTCGATCCTTCACAGACTGCTTCAGCGTCGTGGCTGAAGACTGCGACAGAAACAACACAGAGATTTTAAAAGAAGGACTAGAGAACGGCACTTTTCTCTTCGATTTTAGTGTTTGAAACATCGGAGCATTTGCATCACGCTTCTTTGAGTCAGTTGTAACTCTCAGTCAGCAAAGTGGTTTTACTTTAACTGAAGAAAAGCCACTTTTTATTTTCCTAAATGCACTTTACTTAAAAAGAGGAGCACATTCATGTCTAGATATCACAAAAGCCTTGAAGATGGTTTTACATTTAAAAAGAAAATCCACAAGGAGTCATACTCTTATAAGTCCCCAGTGACGAGGATAATTTGATTTTGCATCTCACTTAAGTTTAATCTAAAAACATGTTCTCTATCTTGGACTATGAACCTGTCTGTAATGTCCAAAGAAGTGGACACATTCTCATTTAATCTGGTTTCTAAGATGGCAGGCACAAAGATGAGTCCACATCAATAGAAAAATGTACAAAATGTTGGGTTATTGCTTCAGTTCTGGCTTATTGTGTTTATTTAAAATGATTGTAGTGAGATATGCGACAGACTGGCGACCTGTCCAGGGCATACCCCGCCTCTCGCCCGGAACGTCAGCTGGAGATAGGCACCAGCAACCCTCCCGACCCCACTAAGGGACAAGGGTGCAAAGAAAATGGATGGATGGATGGATGGATGGATGTAGTGAGATAAATAAAGACCTCAAACTTTAAAAGCAAAACTGCTATAAACTCTCACTGCTGAAGAAGCCTTAAAAACTGCCAAAACTAATATTACTTTTGTCATAACCACACATTATGTTGCAGGAACAGACATCACAATGTTCATTGCAGCACATCATGTTTGTGCAAAATACAATACAGTCAAAATTATTAGATTAGTGAAATGTTATTGCTTGTGAAAAAACAGTAAACAATAATCCATTGCCAGATTGGAAGTGAGCTCTTACCATGACTGACTGCAGCTGTGGGTGAAGCTGCTGTGGCCGGGAGTGACCCGGTCCGTCAGCCATGTCATCACGATACCAGTGGACCTTGATGAAGCGGTTGTTGAGAACAGCTTCGGTGCTTTGCATAGCTCGCTTGGCCTCTTCAGGAGAGGTGAACTGGATCAGAGCTCCTTCCGGGTCGTTCTGATAGGCCACCTGGCAGATTTCATCAGCACAACGCAATTCAGAAATTCAAAAGTCAGAATCTTCTAGTCCATTTTTAAGAAACTCACCCTGTCCAATAAAAATAATTATACATTTTATTCTTTACAAACATCTTGTAAAGCATAAAAATTAATTACTGATCCTCACAATAACAAATTGTCCCAGAAGTTAGTGCGGTAAACAATAGTATTGTTGTTTCGACTATCTTCAGCTAATACAATGATAAAGGCATAATAATGCAAGTACACTCTGTCAAAGATCAATAAACTTTAATTTTTAACCAACATTTAGAGCTGGAAAACATTTTAAATATTCAAAATAAATAAACAAATCACCTGAAACAACAAATAAAATGGGTTATGAAGTCTCTAAACAAAACTGCCCTTCAAACTATGAGTTGAGACAAAGACATCAGACTGAAGACTTTTGTCATCCAGTCTTTGGTAGAAAGAAAAAAATGAAAGGCAAGATAAACAACCAATCATGCAGATGGCATTTTTAGAGTTTGTTTTAATTTATCATATGATTAACTGACTTTTTGCTCATTGCGACAGGCTTAAGAATCACACAGACACTAACCTGCAAGTTGACAATGGTGCCAAACTTGCTGAAATGCTCATTGAGTTTGCTGATGTTGTTGAGCTCAGGTGGAATTTGCCGAACAAGCAGTTTGGCGTTGGGAGAGAACTGAGCTCTTTTATGGTAGCCCTGGTGGTTCAGTTTGTTGAAGTTGGGTCTGAATATAGAAGAAACATTCATCGCATAAAAAAAACATATGTATGAAGAGAAGCAGGAAGTGCAGACCTTGATTTTTGACAACTTACTTGTCAAACCAAGGTTTCTTGCATGGGCCTCCATCATGAGAAGGAGCGGATCTCTTCCTCGCGTCAGATTCCATAACGATCCTCATGCTGTTGTTGGGAATCTTGTCTGGTAAAACACAAGCAGTAACTCGTCTGAGGTGGATTTATTTAATGGAAGTTGAAGTTTTGGAATGAAATGCGGTGTTATATACTGCATACTAAACTTTCACTCAGACAAAAATATGGACTGAATGTGATCGTCTCAAAGATGAATTGTGCCCAATTACCTCTCAACGGCTGGTCCACCTCCCCCATCGTGAGGCCAATCAGATTGGGTCTTTGAGCGTTGACCCGGTGACGGTACATCGGTCTGGAGGTGCTGGTGATGCTGGGAGCCTCAGGATTGTACACGTCAGTGTCATAGTGATCTGTTGGCAAAGATTAGACACAGCAGAGACGCGTAGCTCAGAATGATGCAACTCAAACGCCTGATGTGTTGAAATAAATAAATCAGAACATAAGCTCTTGTTTTAGAAGTCATTACCGGGGGCGAAAAGTGGCCCTGAGGCTTGAGGAAGGGACGGGCGCATCCCAGACGTGACAATGGTGGGAACAGAGCTGGTGATAGAAATGGGAGGAGCATCCATGCCTGCAGGCTGCAGTGGAGGAAGCGGTGGAGGGGGACCTGTCCAATAGAAAACACAACGCAATTTAAAATCAGAAAACTTCAATAAGAGACATAAGTCAAACACAACTGTGGCTATGGTGAATGCTGGTGTGTGAACTTCCGTATAAACCTTTAGATCTCTTATTCATACAAATACAAACGAAAGAAATGTGAATAAAAACCATTCAACTGACTGAATACATGTTTACTTCGAGCTTAAAAAAAGAAGTTATTACACAATCTTATTTTTGCTGCATGTTGAGGAAGTAATTCAGCCTTTGGATTCAAGTATGTAAATCCAAACAAATTTCTCAAAAGTAATCCAAATTCCTACCTGCAACCGGAGGAAGACTCGGTGGAAGGGCGCCTGGCGGGGGCACCGGGGGTCGAAGGTTTACAGGTGGGGGGTTCAATAATGGTGGTGGGGGTGGAAGGCCTGGTGGGGGTGGTTGGTCCACGCCTGGGATTGGTGGAGGCTGGAAGGGCAAAATACTGGGCAGATTGACGTCCTCCACAACGACTGGATCGCTCCCATGATCAAACGGACACATGTCCCCTCGCATGCACAACCCCTTTTCTGCAAAACACAGTAGATCATCAAACTACAAGAAAAAAAACCCAAACAATTGTCACAGATTAAATTATAGAAAGAAAATAAGTAAAGTAGCTTTCCTACCATCATAGTCCCTACACCTTTTCCTTTGAAGAGGTGGACCACGATTGAAAGGTCCCCGATCCACTGGGGGCTCGGGACGAAAGTCTGACCAGCTCTCGTTGGTGGTGTTGTGATGATGAGTCGGGGCGATGACGGTGATGGTGCTGCTAACTGTCGGGTTGGGGAAGTGGGAAGGTGTTGCAGTAGAAACCAGCACCGCTGGGGTGTAGACGTCGGCGCTCTCTGGCCTGTCAGCTCGCTCATGGTCGTACTTCAGCTTCCCTGATTCTCTGTCTGTGGAAACGCAACCGTAGACATTTAGAAAATCACTTCTAGGATGCAAATATTTACCGACTCAAATTACCAGTGGAGGGCTGGGCAGTATGGCTAAGAAATAAAATCTTTTTTTTTCATGCCAGACTCAAGTTCTGATTTTGATCTATTTTTCTCAAATTTTCTTTTCTAAAATATAAAATTCCAAATGACAGAAAATATTTTCAAAGAGTGGCTCGGATTTCAATCATAGCTTCATTGAGTTGTACAATTGGGATATTAGGGCCTGGTTATGTTTAATTATTATTTAATTATGAGAATATAGTCACCATAATAGCAAAGTAAAGGTGCAACTCTAACAGAAAAAAACATCTTAAAATTACAAGATAAAAGCTTGGATAGAGTTACCAGGATCTGACTTCAACCACTTGTGAAGCTTTTTTTTTTAAATAGACAGTTGTTTGTATGATTGTTTCAAAGTCCTATTGATAATTTGATGACGATGTGTTAAAAAATTAGGTATATTTATAAAGTATTATTTGTAAAACGCATACCAGAGTATAACTTTACAAGATACTCAACATTCCTCCTTTTATTTTTTGTGTTCGACTTTTCATAAAATATGACTTTATTCTTGAAATGTTATGACTTTATTCTAGTAATTTAAAAAAACTAAATGAAGCTCAACTTGGCCTAATATTCCATTGTAGAATTGATCTGAATTCAAAGTCCAGGTAAACAGGAGCTGTAAATTACATTTTTCAAAAAAGATGGTTGGCCTTTGGTACACTGACATCACTATGGAAACCCAAGAAGTGATTTGAAGTAAAAAAAAAAAAAAAAAAAAAAACTAACTCAAAATATTTCCAAAATTAAATCTTCAAAAACCAAAATATTTGATTAACCAGTAAAATCAACATGACATTACAATGAAAAAACGCATTCTTAGAGGTGTTTTTAAAGTCTATCTTCCTACCTCGGCTCCTGCTTCTGGACCGGGTTCTGCTTAAAGACAAGCTTCTACTGCGATCACGATCTCTGTCTCTGTCCCTTTCTCGGTCTCGTTCCCTGTCTCTGTCACGGTCTCGGATGCGCTCTTTGCTCCAACTTCGGCTGCGACTTCGGCTGTGAGTGTAGCTGCGGCCTCTTCTGCGGTTGTAGCGATCACGGTAAGAGTCCCTCCTTGGTGGCATACGATCGTAGTCTCTCTTCCTGGAGCGATCGTCTCTCTTGCGGTCATCACCTCGCCTAACGACATTAGAAAGGGCAAACCTCAAGTCATGAGAGAACTCTATGCAAAGAAGACAAGAGTTGTACAGCGTAACAGCGTACGCACCTGCCATCTCTGCCGTAGCGTGAGCTTGACTGAAGAGGACTGTGATTTACCCGGCGAGGAAACTTCTTGTCTTTTTCTTCTTCACGATTCGTTTGTATCTGAGCAGGAGAAATAAAGGTTAAGTATTGTAGAAATGTCTCATCCTGTCAGCTAAGCACAAAATCTGTAAAACATTGATAGCCAAAACAATCTGGCAAAACAGAAGAATTTGCTATGCAAACATAGGTCGTTTGTATTTGCACTACAGTCAGGAAAAAGGCAAAAAGACGTTGCATTAGTAAAAATACTTAACTAGAATACAAAAATTATTTGTCAATTGCTACCCATTTCCACAAACCTTAATGATCAGTCTTTTAATGACAAACATATCTTATTAGTTACAGAGCAGGACGTCAGCTGAATGTTGTGTAAATGTTACACATTTTGAGGATCATCTTTCAACAAGCTGAGAACACTATTCAAGTTCACAAGCCAAAAAAGGTAGGTTGAGATCACCACATGACTAACTGTCATTGTTTGAAAGTATTGGATTAGATCTCTGATGTTTGCATGTAAACTTATCAAAACTGAAATCAGCAGATCAGGCTTTTTAAAAATCGATGACCAGTGCAACCAGTGCATTCCTAAAGTATTTAAAAAGTGCTGATGTGAATACTGATGATATTGGAGAAGAAAAAAATAACCTCATCTTTCTTCTGCTCTTCCTTCTCAACTTTGACTTGTGGTTGTTCTGGCAGTGGGAGGTAGCTTTTGTTACTGATGGCTTCGAAGAGCTTATCCACAAATTGCTGGGTCTCTGAAAGAAAGTTGAAAATCAATTTATTTGTTGCTGTGTATTGTCAAACTGTTCCCAGTATGTAAAACATGGTGAAATCTACAACACGAAGCTCTAACCTTTTTGCAGAAAAACGTCCAATTGGTCAATGCACAGGGCTTTCAGTTCCTTTTCACTTTTGTCCTTCTTCACCAAAGCAACAACATATTTTGCAAGAGCAGAGGGGTCAGCATCACAACTGGATGTCAGAATGGGAAAGAGTGGGTACACGTGAATATGGAAACAGCTGTATTAATACACTGAAAACGGTTTGGATACTTCATGTCCATCGTAAATAAAAATAAAATAAGTGCAATCCATCCGGATGGATGCAATCAATAAGTGGAATCACGAACTGTTGTGAAAAACAGGAAAAACACATCTGCGTGGTCAGAGTTAATGTGCGTGGCTAACAATGCTAACAGTACTTACATGGGCTCCAGGGTTTCAGACAGCCATGTTTTTAAAGCATCGAGGTTATCAATGAACATCTTTAATCCACCTGAACTTTCCCTCCACCACGGCCAGACCTGAGGCTTGATAAATCGAGGCTACTTATCCGTTTAAAAGAAGGACCCGCATAAACCAGTCAAACTTTCCAGTTCACCTGCTGGCATTCAGAAATCTTGATGCTAACAGCGCCCTAAG
This sequence comes from Micropoecilia bifurca, assembly GCA_903067075.1. Lineage (NCBI taxonomy): Eukaryota > Metazoa > Chordata > Actinopteri > Cyprinodontiformes > Poeciliidae > Micropoecilia > Micropoecilia bifurca. The sequence goes on along the minus strand of CAEGAF010044300.1, from coordinate 69,364 downwards.
CTAACTTACCGCGATAACGTTCGATAGCTTAGTTGTCTTAGCATATGTGTCTCTCCAGGCCCTAAATGCGCACAAAAACTATTTCGGGACCAACAAAATTACTGTTAAAATGCAAAGAGAGCAAAATGACTAACTGTACCGATTAACTAATCAAAGCCGTAATTTATAGCTGCTTTTTAATCTGCTAAAATAAAGTGGCATCCACGTTTAGATGCTACTTCGCCTTCGAGTATTTACTTCCGCTCGTATTCGCGTTCACAAAATTCCGGAAAAATCGCGAGATGGAGATTTGTCCGTGCCATTGATTTGAGTCAGCTTTTTTTCTACAAAATGTAGAGCAAAACCGTGTTAAAAGAAATGCTTTTATCATACAGCTGCTATAAACAGTTAAATCTCAGTCTCCTACAAATCATATTTCGGTAGGAGAGTAAGTTAGCATACGTTCATATTCTATTAGAACATGTTTCTATAAGGCTGGCGTATCAGATAAATGTACCTTTTGAAAATAACCTTTTAAGTTGGCGTTCACATACTTTTTATTAAAGTGCGTAGTTTTTAGATATATTTTTAATTAGTCAGAATTTAAGTTTAAATATTGTACTTTCATAAACGAAGCAAGAAATCCTCATAGTTACTAGATATAAAGGTATAAGTGTTTCACTTTGTGAATTCAGTTACTGAAATAAAATAACTTTCAGTAATACTAATATTGGAACATAATATTCTAATGTTCAATGTTTTCAAACTTAACTCAGTGGGGCTTGTACTTAATTACTAGAAGTTATTGCATATTTTGTGTAAAAAAATGTTTCATAATAGTTGACAGAAAATACTATAGATTTTAAATGGCATGTGACTTTTTTTGGTGTAGTCCATTACTTTCAAGAGTAAATATGGCAGTTATTGATGCAATTTGGGAACACTCCATTCTTTTGGTGCTTACTCATTTGTTTAGTTTATATGTTCACTTTGTTTATTTCATTCCTTCCTTTATACAACTTTCTCTAACAAGTAGGCACTATTTATATGCAGAAAGTACACCTGCATGCATCAATATCCCTTGACTGTGGCTGCCAAATGTGCCATCATTTATTATTTTACCACAATCTTTGTCTTTTTTTCTGCTCTTCTCGTTTTGGTTTTACAGCACTTGTACACTCTGTACAGCACTTTGGTTAAACATTTTTATGTGCTTTTAAAAATGGATTTGGATTGTTTATATAATGCAGACCAACTCACAACAACCCGTCACTGAAGTAATATAAAGCTAAAAGGTTCCACAAAAGAGTCTGTTGTGCTTTAGCATAAAATTCAGTTTTTATTGTTTCAAAGTAAAACTACAAACAAAAGTTAAAGACATACAAGTCAATTTAAAAAAAGGGTTTCAATGTGTCACCCAGCCAAATAGCATTTTCCTTTTTTTAACGTCATTTTTCTTAGCATCAAACCATCCCCGACATACATTTACCCTCTTAAAAAGAAGACAACGTTGATGGAATCTTTTCCCACCAGCACCACTTAAACCAAAGATACTAAACACATTCTGTAACCCACTTACATTCTGCAAAACAAATGTACATTTTAAATTAGCAAAAGAAATGTTTTAAATACTTACTTTTGTGATTCATTATATAATTTTTAAACATTTAACTAGCACTATTTAAAAAAACTATACTTAATATAAGTTTACATTGAAATGTGTTTTTTTTGTGTGTATTTGACGTTTTGATATACAGTACATGTAATAACTTTTACTCGGTATGAAAAAACAACTCAAAGACAAACTGTGCCACCCCAGAAAAAGCAATCAGTTCCAATATTTTGGTTTGAAACCAACACAACATAATTATAAGGTAAAGCTTGCCTCGCCTTAGCTAAACAACTCATTTTCAAAACATTTAACAGCTGCCCTTCAAAATCTCTGTAAATTGCTTTCTTGGACAAGGAGGGAGGGAGAGTGAAAACAGCACACAATATAATGTGTGCACTTATACAGCAAGGAACATTAATAAGAGAAGTTACAGTACTGACAAAAAATCCTTTTCTTCATACACATCAATTTTAACAGGATGGATAAAAAAAGTAAGAGTCAAATAAAAAAGGGCTGCAGTGGTTCCCTCCGTTGACATACATTCAACAAACAATCTTTATAGCTTACAATATGCACAGTGTTTCTGTGTCATGACAAACATGTAAGACACATTCCTGGCCTGAGTAAAAACTCTAAAAGCAGTGTATTTAAGTGCTCCAAGAATGACGAGCACCCAGTCGGACATCTGGGAAAGACCTTATAGAGGACAGCCTGGACCTAGTTTTCCCTTTCAATGAACTGCAGGTTGATGGGAGCACCAGGGCAGAGCAGACCATGGGTTTTAGCCTTGACATCAGTAGTGAGAGGAGACATCCCAATGTGGAACTTCTGAATGAGCTGCAAACAAGGCAAAAAAAAAAAAACATTATTTCAAATGTCTAAAATTATAGCCTTTAAGGTTGAAGGTTAAACATGAGATTGCAACAGCCTTTTGACAACAGAGACGTAGAGGGCCATTTTGTGAAAATCCAATTTGAAGTAGGAAATGCTACAACTCAATTATGCCATAAAAGAAAAAAAAATGTTTTTTTTACCTGCCATGTATTAGTTTGTCATAACTTATTATGACAAGGAGTGTCAGAGGACTCCTGACTCCTAACCCCTTGCTGAATGGATCTTTCCATAAAACAGCTGGACAGCATAAAGGCACTTTTATAGGCTAAATGCGCAAAAACATCCGGGAAGACCCTTCTCCATTCATTTCTATAGACCAATTCCTTTTTTAGAGCGACGGTATATCCACTAAGTAAATTGTACAGGAACAATCTTTGACAAAATGTTAAAAAGACTTTACAAATTCGTGATTATTAAAAGGATACTTCAGTATTTTTGGTAGCATATCAACATGAATAGAGTTTGACTGAGAAAACTGTCAATGCAAGTCTGATTATTTAGATAGTAGAAATTTGCTTTTCAATGGGTTCGCTGACAAGTATCTGTTAGTTTGACATACCCACGTAAATTTCTTGCTCAATGTCCAAAAAAACCTGAGATTATACCAACTACTCTTACAAACATTGATCTTTTCTTTAAAATCAATTCTAGCAAAATCTAAATTTCCAACCCATTAAAATAATTTGGAATAAATTTCAGGTAACAACAAAATTCTATGACTGTGATTTACTGCAATTAAAATGTAACATTTTAATCACACACATCTATAAACACTCAGACAAATTCTATCCTCAAAGAGTTAATAAATACCCTACCCTGGTGAGAGCTAGATGCATCTCCAACTCTGCGATTCTCCTGCCAATGCAGCTCCTGATGCCGTAACCAAAGGGAATCGAGCCAAAGTTGTCAACGCGATCAGATGCGTCTTTCCGTACCCAGCGGTCTGGTTGGAATTCCGAAGGACTGGGAAAGTTCTCCTCATCCAGAGATGTGGAGTAGTGACAGAGGGCCAGCTGAGTCTGAAGGAGAAAAAGTGAAAGTTGTGTAATGAAAACAGATGGACTATTGTACATGAATTTATGCACAAGAGATGTGGGAGTAATGCTATATCATGTTACATCTGGTTCTAGTTTAATGTTTTTGGCGGACATGCTCAAACGTTTTCCTTCAGCACATGCACACACTAGAAGCATCTTACCCCTTTGGGGATGAAGTATCCACCAACCACCAAGTCATCCTGGGTAATCCGGCCGTTGCCTGGGAGAACTGGAAAAAGCCTGTTCCCAGGGGAGACATACAAAGACTGTTATTCAGCAGCACTACACACTGCACCAGGCTGTTCATAAAGACTTTCTCTAAGAAAACCGGACAAGGAAAAGCTGAGAAAGAAAGTTACCAAACTAAAACATGTCCATGTAAAGATTCCTCAAGAATGTAAGCAATATTTTAAAGTCTAATAAAATACTTCTGAACTGTTTATTTCTTCCTGCTTGCACTCTAACGAGATCAAAACAACGTGTGTGCTATGAAAAGCTAAACAGAACGTACCTGAGAGTCTCTTTCACGAGCCCTCTGATGAGAGGCAGGCGAGGGACGTCGTCAGCTGTGGGGACAGCTCCAGGTCCCAGAGTTTGTGTGACTTCTGTGTAGATTTGCTCCTGGATGTGAGGGTGTTGTGCCAACATATAGCAGGCCCAAGATAAGGTGAAGGATGTCTGAAATGCCAACAATGAGACAGCTGAAGATGGTTGTTGTATAGATCACTTTTAAAGCCATTTGTTAATCTACTGAAAGCTTTAAGGAAATGTTGCATTTAAAAAAAACGTTTTGCAACATAGGTGATATAAGAGCTTCTGTATGTTACGCAACAGACAAAGGGGGGTTTGAAGAGAGCTAATTCCACACGTTGAACAGACGCTCATGTTTTCTGCACAAGCTGGATTTTCTTTATCCTTATCGCTTCTCATCCATCTCCACCTTGATTAAATGTCCTCGTATTACACCATCACAGTAATGAGTCCTAATTTTGTCTTCTAATTGGAAACAACATTACCAAATTGCACAAGTGGAAACAGCATAATGACGCATTTCTACTTCACATAACCTTTTCTGCTGAATTTCCACAGACGTTAAGATCTCACAGAGATTAAACTTGACCCCACTACCCCTTCTCCATAAAGCAGACGACTTCCTCTGTGTGACTCACGTTTCACTGACATTTTCATTTGAATGAGGTGGGTAGATGACCAAATGATATGAAAATGGGTTTTAACACTCCCTCTCCTTTTGACTGCAGAGTGCAACATCTGCTTTGCCCTCCCCCGAACCCACATCATTCCTTCTTTTCTTGACACTCCTGCCCGACTTTTCCATCCAACCCCCTCACTGATTACATACACAGATATCAAAATGGCACCGTAGTTTTTGCATACCTAATAGACATTAATGGGGTGGCTAAAGATTAAAAAAAAGCATGCATCCTCGCATATCTCATATCAGACTCCTCTGATCACTGCACACTATTATTCTGCAGCCTAGCCATCATGGAAATTATTTCTAATCGTTTTCAGATGGCACAGATTAACGCACTGCCTTTGCCAAAAAAGAATCATATGATAAAAGTGAACCCATGTCCAGTTCTCAGGAGCTTAGGGCCTTTTCCTTCCAGTCCGTGCATCTCGTCTCCTCCTAACACACACTCCTTTCTTCGCTTACTTCTTAACACCAGTTCCCAGCTTTTCCCTCACATCCCAGAGGCTTACAACCGCCCCTCCCATCATCTCACCTCTGCCCGGATTGTGCCATAACTCTAGCCGTAGCTAATGCGTCTTGACAGCTCTTGTGTTTGCCGAGTAAAGGCAACTTGCACTTCGGGGTCAGGTAATGGCATAACTAAGCCTGCCACCCCACAGGGCTGCGGCCAATTCACCAAATTTAACAAAAACACAGACACCCTTTTATCCTGTAGCCCCAAGCAGAGCACAAAACACTCCATCCCCCCTTAGTTCTCATTACTCTGACAGTACCCCAAACAAATTAGGCTGCAACCATGAACAAGTAGAAACACACTTGTAACAGACAACCGCAGGAAACAAAATCTTGGCTTAGTCGACTTCTGAAGTATTTCCTGTAAACACATTTAGTCCACCATTCGGATCGACAGACCAAATATGTGAAAATGAAGCACAAAAACCCTTCTTTCAACTTCCGATCAAGAAAAAAAACAAAGCCTCACCACAGATGTTCAAACTTAATTAAACTAACAGCCTTAATTACCGTCAAGTAGAACAGTGCGTCTAATTAAGTTCTAATGAGAAAACATAAAAACGTACAACACAGATGTCTGGCAAAGGAGAAAAAAAGGACAAAGGGACCCCTGTGTTGAGCTAACAGACAGAGACAAATGACAAGAAACTAAACCAGAGTGAGAACATGTTTGTCAGTGGGATACTGTGTAACCTCCTGATTCATTCCCCTGACCCGACGCTGGCACAGCTACACAGGCACAGATGTGGCGCCAGTAACCTTACCATGCAAGCTAAACAATAACTCAGACACACCCAGAGTCCCAGCCCTTCCAACTTCTTCAAGAGAAATAATTATAATACCACACACAGAGCACAACCACACATACCGTATCGACCCCGGCCAGGAGCATCTCCGTCACATTCGCATAGATCTCCTCCAGGCTCAGCTCCATGGTGGTGAGCATGTGTGTGAGCAGGCCCCCTTTCACCTTCTCCCCACTCTCCACCTGGGCCTTGATCTCCTTGAATCTTTTATCAACATGAATCATGCCTGAGATTAGACAGATACAAAAAAAAAAGAAAACGTGGGATGAGTGCAGTGGAGAGTAGGGATGAAAAAAAAAGAAACACCATCCCCAATCCAAAATTAAGCAAGATTTATATACAAATCCACATTCTTTTCAGTTGATGTAAGACCATCTAAAAGAAAAATAATGCTTTTACCATAAAACTGTTCCTGGTTTCAAACTCGGAAGATTTAAGTAAAAACTTTCAGACCATAAAACTTTATATGAACTCAATAAATTATGGACAACTCTATCAGAAACATGGAGAGCAGCACTTAGTTAATATTGCCAAATTATATAAAGTAAGATTTTGGCTCCAAACCTTATTATTATTATTTTTTAACTATATTTCTTTATCGAGTCACTTCTATGTACTTGGAACAAAATGAAAATCTAAAGCCTCTCTCAAAAAAAAACACATGGATGCCTTTTGCCCTCTGTGTGTTTTCTGAAATGACAAAGGGGGTTAAAGTTATTTATGCCTCTGAGCCAGCAAGTGTACACATTAGCTGGCTTCTCAGCTTGAAGATCTGAAGTAGTGATTACAGACCATTTGTGTGGCCAGGTGTTCACGAGACTTCAGGGAAAACACAGCTAGCCATCTGTGGTGTGCTTTCATGTACTGTAAGCACGCCATTTGCACACACTGGACAATTCTTATTAATAGGAGTAAGACAGAACATGTCACTGGATTTCAGCCAACTATAGTACTTTCAGTAACTGACACTTGTACCACCAATTTGACTGGGAGTATTTGCCCCCACACCACAAACAGCGAGTGTGGTCATAAAAATCTGTCTACACGCTGGCGTGAGAGATCGCCATCAAATCATGTTGCTGATGGTTAAGCAATACCAGCTTGATCATTGAACACTGGAGGGACAGTGCCAGCTTGATGGGGATTTATGAATTTCAACCAGTACTAGAGAGATGCTCATCTTTATGACAGAACAGTTTTGTGAGAAAAAGCTGAGGACCGCACAAGCACACTCTGTGCTCCATGTGGTACGGAGAAGCAGAAGTCTGGTTGCCATGTTTTGCTTTCCAATCTCCACCACATCTGTTGGCATTCTCGTTTTTATATGACTTTTGTGAAGTCACATGAACATGCAGTTCACTAGTGATGAAGCACTCACTGAATCTGAACAGACCGTCCCAGGAGACACAAAACTCTTCCCATGGTTTGGGAATGATAGGACGAAGCCACTTAGGAATCGCTCCGGCATACATGGTGGTCTTGAAGGAGCTGAACATGAGATGCAAGGCAGAGATGTAGTCCTGGGTTTCTTTGGGAACGTTGTTTTCCAAACACCCCAGTCTACACTCGTACAAGATAGCAGCCACACCTGTAAAGGACAAAAGTTAGTCTTTAGTGTGCGGTTCTCTAGAATTTTGCATAGATCGATAATCTGCAATTCCTTTAGCAATTCATGGAGAGCGTTTGATTTGTGATGAACAAGAAGAAATTCAAAATGCTCCCTTTTCTCTCCAGTACCCCTTCTTCTGTCTGTTTTCTAACTTTTTAAATCCCATAAGGGTTCATGTTACCTTGAATCTCAAGGCCTGAACTCGATAAGAGCAGAGCTTCTTGTGAAGTTCTTACTTGAAAGAAACTCCTGGGAAGTCCTAATATAGTAGGACTTCCCAAGAATCCCACTGTGCAGCTTTTGTCAGCATATATACTACGCCCACGTCAAACATCTAACTACTTACACAATATTTTTGTAGATCACAAAAGAAAAAAAAATCTGCCCTGAACATGCGTCAAGAACAAGTGGCAAGATCTCCCAGACTATAGAGTGAGTCAAACTCTGTTCTTACAAAGTTTGGAATGACTTTTACTCTTTACCAACCTTCCATGGCGTAGTTGAAGAAAAGGTCATTCACATTGAGCACAGTAAGTTTATCAGACTGCTGGGCTCGAAGGCTGTAAACTCTCTTGATCAGGTCATCCACCACCTTGTTCACATCGTCAGAGAATACCGCTACGTCACGGGGACGCATGATGAGCTGTCTGAGCACGCTGCGCATGTTAAGCCAGTCTTCTCCCTCACTGAAAAACAAATTAGAGTGCGTCATTCTAAGCTTTCCCGTGTATTTTCAAAAATCCAAAGAACTTTCATCCGAAATCTAAACATGGGAGCACAATATTGTTTACGCAATCTGTTTCTAATCATGGTACTGGTTCAGGATTCGATGATGAGAGGTTGAGGCGTCACTACTCACGCTGAGATGAGGCCGGTGGAACGGCCCCTCATGTTTCTATACTCATGCCAGGATTCCATGTTGGCCCTTTGAGGGGCCGCACCCTCAGCCCGCAGGACCTCTGCCACCAGTTCACGATCGGCAATGGAGACCACCAGCTGGGGTCCAAAGCGAGACTTGAAGATTTTCCCATACTTCTTGGTGTGCTCGATCTATAAAGCAGGGATGACAGTATTTATAGAGAGGCTCTTCTTCTACTTTACTCTTACAATTCAGCAATGATTTCAGTTACCAACAACTTGGTCTGAAAAGAAAAAGTAATGAAATCAATCAACTGACAGGTATTTATTACATGTATTTTCTAATAAATTACTTCAAACATTAATCTAAATAATGTTACTTGCAAGAGGGTCACTTAACCTTAATTTTAGTTGAAAGCAAGCCAAAAGAGCTGGAACATAGACATAATATATTTAAGTGTCGGTAAATGTCACTTTAAATCTCAAGATGAAATATTATTTTTAACATTGGTATATTATTTAGACAAAGCTTGATGTTTAGATAGACAAATAGGCAATTTTTTCAACATAATTTATTGAGAATGTCTATAAATGTGCTCTTACCTGCAGAAAAAAAATTACAAAATAGGAATCAAACTTGTGATTACTTCAGCAAGTGAAGGCTCAGCTCAGCAGCAGTCTTGATTTTGTTAAAGTTTCATTTTTAGGTTTGTACCTTAACCAAAACTCATTCCACAATGTAATGAATGGAATAGCAGGGGACGAGGGGAGGAGGGGACTTTTACCATTTCCCGTTTCTCAGACTGTTACAAAACTCAAGCCATGGAGCGGAAAACTGACCAGGGGTCGAGCTCCGGATGCGCTTTTACGCAACAGTCAGTGCCATTCTGCGTATAGGTGGCAGAACTGGCTGAGGCTTGAGTGTAAACTGGCTCTTTGCCAGCTATGAAAATCCAAATAAATAACTTCTGGTAAAGCCCAGATAGGAAAGACAGAGGGGGGTGGGGGGAAACATTCATTATTCAGACGTCTTTACCTGAATCTCGTGGATTCTGCCGAAGCCGTCTTTCCAAAAAAACTCAACCAAGTTGGAAAGAGCGCTCGGTCCGGGCATCTCCTTCAGGCTCTTGATTTTGCTGGCCTCTCGGACCACCGCCGGTTCGATCAGCCTGCCAGGCATGGCCTCCTCCCCGGTGGCGGTGAGCTCCAGAGCCTCGCTGGCTGCTGACTTGTGTAAGGCGCGGAGAAGCAGCTGCTCGTTCAGCAGCCCGGCTGAGACGTTCTTCCAGCAAGCTACGGAGAAGCGATTCAACATTGCCATTGTTGAAAGAGTTTCAATAAAGAGCAAAGAGCGATAATAAAAAGAAATGCAACTGGACAATCTTCCTTGCACTTGCAAAATGCAGCGTGAATTGTATTATGGAAGCCTTTTAAATAGTGGCCTGGGCAGCCTAGGTGCGCGACTATTGGATGGCCGCTGCAAACTATGGGAGGGATAACTTCTGTTTTCGGCTGTGGGCGTTTACCCAAAAAGTTTTAAGTCCATCCTTTCGTTGCAAAAGAGGTGCAGTACAACGTGCCATTTAAGTTACATCACACCAATCAATTAAGCAGCGTACGTGCGCGTGCACCCGCATGCAAAGCGCGCGCGAACACACGCTGACGTTTGTTTCTATATTCCCCTTGGGGACACTCTATTAAGGCAATGCATTCCTCAAGCCTCTTACTGTCACGTCGGCCATGTCATCTGAATAGTTAACGTCAGACTTTAACACTACCACAGCCCTTGCTAATAATAACGATAATAATAATAATAAAACAATTTTCACCAACTGGCAGAGCAATTTCATCCCTATTGATACAGGAAGGCACCATAACTTGGTGTCGCAGGGTAAATTGTATGATATAAAACCCGTCCACAGCTAATGTGAGCACAAAAAAAGATGTTGGCCAGTTGTATCAGCTTTGTGTGAACTCATACAGATGTGAGCACTCAATCATTTTTTTAAAAAATACGATAAATAATCTAAGGTTACACTGATGTGGTTCACATGAGGATGAGACTCATATATATATATTTTTTCCTGACACATTACAGTTAAACATTTGCAAAATCTTATCATTTATTAGCTTATGCTGAACATAAGGTGTTAATCTTTTACTACATTTTAAGTGCACGTTTTCCTCTCTCAACCTGTATCTTTTAACAGTTAAAGCTGAATATTTGATTCCCATTCAAACATTTGTGCTAAAATATTAGAAATTATCTTAAAGGGGTAACTCCAGGTCCAAAGCTCCCCTCAATTTAGAGCATCAATCATCACGTATTTGATCTTAATGTTCTTTGAGTTTCAAGAGAAAGTAATTGTATTACAATTGGATTAATTATCAATTCCCTTTTCTCTACAGACACGTTGTTTCAAATCTGCCTTAAGGCTCTTCACTCTTTCAGATCCCGTAAGCCAGGGGTTCCTTGAGGACACTGCGTACGGACTGCGAGTCAAAAAAGAGCAGATGAGGCAACTGTGCCATGTCATCGAGTAAAACGGTGGCCAGTCCCAGATGGGTTCCCACACTTGATCTCTTTTGAAGCTTACACAACACACCAGGTTCTTGATTTTCTATTCAGAGACGCTTCATGCGTTTAAGAACCAATGGAGGCAGACCCCGACTCCCCCCTGCTTCCCTTTTCTATTGCTGGTTTGCATTCAAGTGTTTTCCCTGTCCCTCACTGGCCAGAGAAAAGAACCCAGTAAATAAAGCCACATGTCCATTAAACTATTTTAGTCATCTGAGCAGAAATTATTCACACAATTAATTGTTAGTCATTTATTTTGATTTTTATTGACAACTCAAAAGGGGGACCTTCAAATTGTTGCAGAAAATAAAAGAAGAAATGCCAAAACAGTTTATTTCTACAACTTTTTTATTTATGAACAATGTAAAGAGGAAACAACTGCATAACATAACATACATTTAAAACCAAAACTAATGTATTCTTTGTTGTAATTTAGAAACAAAGTAAGTAGCATTTGAGGCAAAGCTTACAAAACAGTATTGTGAAAGGTTTCTCAGTCAAGTTACCAAAAACAGCAGATGCAACACATTCAAACAGCCATCCTGCTTCTCATCTTACATACAGATATCTCTGGCTTTCAAAAGCCTCGAAACTCAGTCACTCCTGTTCGCCCGACCGGATGATGGATCCTCTGAACCTGCAAATCCATTGTTCCTTTTTTTTTTCTTTCCCTTTTCTCTGTCCTGTGACAACAGAGCAGGTCTTCCAGGAGTCGGGTTTCACTGGATCTACTTTCTGAAGCGCTTGAACAGTGGGTGAACGCTCTTGCTCCCTGCAGCGGCTTTGTTGCTCCGGCTTTGATACTCCATGTAGACTGTGTCGTCTGCACCCGACATGGAGCTCATGGTGCCCACTCGCCGGGAGAACTGACGAGAAACCAAGGGATATTAGAGTCGTTAACAGCTGAAATCAAGAATTGTTCCTGCAACATTGTACGAGTATTTTCACAGCACCATTGTATGCTGGGTGTATTGCTTTCATGGCACTCTTAAAAGACGCCACACTAGCCTGCAACCCTATCTGAATTTTAGTCATGAAACTGAATTTCTAAATGCACCCAAACATCCTCACCATTGACTGAACGTGTATTTTGAAACCTAGACTTTATCAGTACTAGAAAAACATAAGGACAGCAGTAACATTTCAGACTAAACCCAGTCTTTTTCACATTTTTTTCTTCATCAAATAGACATTTTAGGCAATAGGGACCACATGTACAAAACATGCATTTCTAAAAGCAACAAAGAAAACATTTGCTTAAATACTTTGTCTCCTCTGAGTTTAGTGAAAGACCTCACCTGGGGTCGTGCTCCCACTTCACCTGTTACCACCTCCTCCTCAGCATCCAGGTCTGACGCAGCGAGCACCTTCTGCAGCAGCTGCTGCTGCTCCTCTCTGCTGGAGAACATCAGGTCCTCTTCCTCCATACCTGCTAACTTTGTAATTACCTGTCAAACAAAAATAAAACGAGAACATTTTGGCACTTATACATGGACCAATGTTGCATGCACTGACTAAAGCTTTAATTATATTGCTGCAAATCCTATGTTTTAAACTCTTCAATTTTTTAAGAAACTGTTAGTTTTTAGAAGTGAAAGTAGAAAATCTTTTCTCATCTTAATACTTAATATATTTTAGGTCTGATTCGGATTGAAGAAGCCTGTCATGGAAACCATGGTTTTATTTATTTATTTATTTTTAAGTCAGAAATATTTTCTTTTAAGCCTAATTTTAAAACTATAACCACAAGAAATAAAATATTGTAAAATATCATCTGCATAAAAAAACAGAACGCCTGTGTCAGATGCCATTAGTGCACTTAATTGTATTAGAATGATCACACAAAGCAGAGGGCTTGTAAGGTTGAATCCTTCGAACGTTAAGCCACTAGTCTGAATGGATACTTTAGGGGATGTGTAAATCACCTTAATCCAATTGATGTTAGCCAATCCGGATAACAGGAGTGAACTCCTGAAGGGAAACCCTTCCAACTTCATTTTCAGGCAATGTAAACACGGCAACATTGTGTCCTCGTTTTACTTATTTTGGCCAGGTACCTGGGATTGGCTAGTGTCTAAATCAATTAAGCTCCGACTCTCCTTGAGGACCTGCTCTGACTTTCATTGTCTCTTCCAGACCATTTGAGTTCTGCAGACTCATGCTGTTATATTTTTTAGGAGATCCTCTTTGCTGTCAGCATGAACATACATTTTTGGATTGATTGAGTCAACGCTAAGTAGAGAGGTGAATGCAATCATAATACACCTGACCAGCTGCCTGTTTAAATGTCAAACGAGCAGGAGAGCCTTAGTTTGAACGTGTTGGCTATCTAAGCAGCTCTTAAAACCCATTTCACCCCACCGGTCACAATAGTGACCAAGAAACGTTTTTCTGTTTCAAGGACTCTAAAAAGCTTCCCGTTTAAATTTTCAGTTAATGTTCAGAAAAATTAAAAGTTTAGGGTTTGGATTGGACTTATACAGTATCTCATGTTTAGAGTAAATTATCACATGATCAGAGCTGATTATATCTTGGTTGCTCCTTGGCGAGAAGACGACTGCCACAAGCCTCCCAAAGAAGCGGTCACAATTGTGACCAATCATAAAACACACTTTTTCATATATTTTTCCATAATTTTATTAATTATTTCCCCTTGATTAGTTCAAAGGGCTACGAATGACATCTGATTTTAATATTTTTATGTCTGGGAAAAATTTGGGATTAAATGGGCTAAGTTTCTTGACAGTATTGCAGTGAGCTCTGTAATAAATTGACAATAATCTTTTATGTTGCTGAATTTTGCTCGCTGCGACAGACTGGCAACCTGTCCAGGGCGAACCCCGTCTCTCGCCCGGAACGTCAGCTGGAGATAGGCACCAGCAACCCTCCCGACCCCACCAAGGGACAAGGGTGCAAAGAAAATGGATGGATGGATGGATGAATTTTGCTCGTAATGTATCTTTTGCAAAACCGAGATTTTTCAAAGCAACCCTACGACAAATCTGAAGATGAACAAACTCGAAAGTTTAACAGCTCCCACCTGTTTGATTGAGGGAAATGTTTCTCTAACTGCAGACTAACATCCTGGCCTCTCCTGATTTCCCTCTAGCTACACAGTTTTATTGCTGTGTTTACGTGAATATAGAGCGGGCAGCTGAGATCAGATCACAAGCCAGGACTTGTTTGTGTAACCGTTATTGCTGTCCTGTGTTTGACATGAACAAAACGTAAGTGAAGGTTTAAGTGCACTAAAAATCAGGTAAAGCTGCAGGTTATGAGAGGCAACACATATGTTCACAAGTTGACATAACACTGGCAAACTATGAGGAAAATGTTCAAAATTTGTTCAGAAAAAAAATAACGCCTTACGTCTTAATAGCACCGCTTTTCTACTTAAACTCTCTTGTTTGCTCCATAACTGAAGCCTGTGTGAAATCAGAACCACGCCAGCGATACTAAAACAAAGACAATGAAAAGCTCTCTAAAGGCTGGGGGCTTACCTGAAACCTGAAAAGCACAATTTATTTTTAACATAAAATTCTCATTATGAAGCTAGGATTGTAGAAGTTTACACATTGTTGTTTATTTAAAAAGCACATTTCTCCAACGGAAGTGCAAAGAGCAAAGAAGCCACCGAATACTTTAGCTGCTGCTGAGTACCTGCTCGTTAAATGGAAAACTGTAAACACTTCTCCTTGCCCAGCTAGACTCTGAACTACACAAAAGAATGGTATGTCAGCTCAATACGTACTCCTCCTGTATGCTCACTTAACAGGACGAAGGAGGATTTCTGATTGGATAAGTATTTTAGATATTATCTAACTTTCTACATCATTACATTTTCAAAAAGTTATTTTGACTCTGTGTTTGTCAAGTGCTTTCATATGAATGTATTTGTTTACTTGCTAGCAAAAGGTGCAATCTTTTATTGAGGTATTTGACATTATCATGATATAAAAACAGATCCATGAAAATCATCATTTGTCCTGGTGCTTACATGAGTGAGACAGAGTCAAATTGCTAAAAGGCTGCAGCTCGGAACACACCTTGAAGCTGTATCCCTGGTCCACCAGGAATCTCTGCCTCTTTGTGGAATAAGCCATCTCCTGGGTGTCCTGGGACACCAGGGAATAAAAGTATGCATTGTACTCCTCAGCCACCATTCCTGGACAGGGAGAGAATGATGATAAATGGCTGTTTCTCTGTCCGTGTGGCAGCGGATTTAACAGTTGTGGCACTTCAAGCAAAAATAATCTAAGTGGCAGACAGGCTAACCTTTCTTGGCTCTTAAGACTCTGCCAAGTCTCTGTGCCTCCTGTCTGCGCGAGCCACCATGGGAGGAGATCTGGATCAGAACATTGGCTTCTGGCAAGTCAAAAGAAGTGTCTCCAACCTGTCCAGATAATCAGAGACACGCTACCATCAATCACTTAATCAAGTCTATTTGTGTAACACGTTTCAGCAAGCAGGCAGCTCAAAGTGCTTTATATTATAAAAACACAGAAATACAAAATCATAGAACACAGTCAACAATTGGAAAAAAATTGTCAAGTTCCAGAGTTATATCAGTTTGCTGATTAATGTTTCATTTATAATATCTTAAAGGAAACTCTAGACAGGTGGGTTTTTAGTCTAGATTTAAAGGCATTCGGCGTTACTGATGTTTTGTTGTTTTCTGGAAGTTCATTCCAGATTTATAGAGAGTAAAAGTTGAATGCTGCTTCTCCATGTTTGGTACTGGTTCTGGTGATGCAGAGCAGAACCAGAACCAGAAGATCTGAGTGGTCTGGTAGGTTGATATGACAACAGATATCCAGATATCTAATGTATTTTGGTGTCATTTGTTGGCTTAAAAGCTAATAAAATTATCTTAAAGTCTATTTGTTGCACGGGAGAAAATATGATTGTTTTCTTTTCTTTACAGTTTTTTTGTTGTGCTTTGCATGCTTGGAATGTGTTGGTTTTTTTTTTCCCCTTTAACAACCCAAACGCATTGGGCTGAAGGCGGCCGTTTAAGGAGGCGCACTGATTGTGTTTTGTAATCAGTGCGCTCAGGTGTCACCAGAGGCTGATTGAAACCAGAATAAAAGGAGCCTGGATGGAAGGAGAAGGGGAAGGAGAAGACCGATCCTGTGATTGCCAGAGACGGATGCGCCGCAGAGTGAGGGGCGGACGGAATCCGCACGCCAGGCGCAGAGCGCCGAGAGGTGGGCTGACGGCTCAGTGCAGAGGATCGGACCAGAAGAGAACCTGCCCGGGACTCTGGGATAGTCTGAAAAGGGTCATGGCACGCAGAAGAGCGGAACAGTGCTGGAGCATCGCACAGTCAGCTGAGGATCGGCAAGTGAGCGCCTTATAGGCAGATTGCCGTGGTGGCTTTGTATTGGTGACCTCCTTTAAGGACAATTACTGAACTTTGGATTTTATTAAGAAGAAAATTACTCTTTTATTGTGTCACTACAATGTGACCTTTTTGTAATAAAATACTCTAAATTTGATCGTTCTGCTGTTTGGCTTTTTTGAGTTGTTTGCTCCCCCTTGTATAAAGAACGAAGTGTGGGGCCATATTGGTCACATATTCACTGAGCTACAGGGAGGTAGGGTAAGTACATTAGAACTGGGATGATCTGCTCTATTTTCCTGGATTTATTAAGAGTGTGAGCAGCAGCGTTCCGGATCAGGTGGAGCTGTCTGATTAACGGTTTAGGCAAACCTGAGAAGACACTGCTGCAGTAATAAGCGCGGCTAAAGATAAATGCATGGATGAGTTCTTCTAGATCTTGCTGTGATTTTAGTCTTTTAGTCCAAGAAATATTCTTCACTTGGTAAAAGACAATAGAAGGCTGACTTTGTAATTGTCTTTATGTGTCTCTGAAGGTTCAGGTCCATCACTGCATCCAGATTTCAAGCCTGACCGCTAGTTTCAAGCTGTGATAACTAAAGCTGCGTGCTTGTTCCTCTTAAAGTACATAATAACTTCAGTTTTGACAAAAGTTATATTATTACTTGAGACTCAGATGTGCAAAAAGTATTTATCCATCCAGAATTTGTCAGTACGGTAAACAAAACCAGGAACTTTGGTCAAAGGAATTTGTAGAAATGTGGATTTAATCTGATGTGGTTCAGGCTGTAGTTACATGGACAGCAGAAAGGAGGAAAGATGCCTGGCAATTTCTGAGGGAGCAGAACTTAAACATAGCTGAATTGTTATGCAATGAAAATGTCCACCTCGTGTGGTTTAGAGCCTTGAAATGGTTGTTTTTAATTATACAGTATTTGGCTGGAGGTAAGCAACCCCTGATAACATTTTTTTTACAACAAAATTTTGTTGGATAAATTAGATTACAGCATCAAAAAGCCTTTACAGCTCTTTTTAGAGCTTCATTAATAAAGCTTTTCCTACAGAAATGACAGAGGAAACGTTAGATTTAAAAGAAGGCCAAGAAAATTTGAGTAATTTAGGTGGACGTATAGATTTAAATACAACAAACTATAGATTGGATGTTTGTTTTATGACTATTTAGATTATCTTTAATAATATGGTTTTCTGTATCATGTGGTATTCATTTAAAAATGTATCTGCCAAAGCTATTTCAGTACAGATAAAATAATTTTAAATAACAGATTATTAGCAGTGACTAAAGGTGGTCTTACCTTTACGGCGTGTGCTGCTTTAGCAGCTACTGTACTTAAGAAGGTATTTGCAGAGTCACTGACCTCATCCAGATGATACTTTAAACCTATTTTGCTTCCTAATAATTGAATCTCATGTAGTGCTCACTTTAATTTAATTTACATACTAAATTTAGCATTTTCATAACAGTGTCTCAGCACACACAACTACCCCAAGTGACCTGCCAGAGGGGAACAACCACAGCAAAAGAATTAGGTGCTAAATATATTCAAATCTCCCAATTAGAACAGGTGCAACAGCTCCAACAAGTGTAAATTAAGTTATGGTTAGGCTTGTTAGGGTTTTAACGGCGGTAAGATGTTGTTAGAAAATTCTACAGGGTAGGAAGGGACACCCCTGCTTTGATGCAGTCAGTAGCTCGTTGCACCACCAATGTGGAGCCAGAAATAAGAACGACGTAAACTCAGACTGCCTTTTGAGCAGCCATGGCAGCGCCAGATCACGCTCTTCGGAGAAACGCTGACGATCCAGAAGAAAGCCGTTGCTTGCATAATGCTTAGTCGCCGTGCAGATGAGCGTGAGCTGTTCAAAACTGAGATAGGTAATATCTAAATATCATAAATGTAATTTTATCTATTTATTGATAACATATAAAGAAAACTTCAGCGGAGCTTCTAAGAGGCAACAAATGTAAAGAAAGTTTGCATCTTTTAGTGTCTACCAGCTAATTTCAGTTCATAGATGCAGCAAAAGATTTATGATGAGTTTTACCTTGGAGATTAAAATGGTGTTGATTTTTGGATTGTGTTTAAAGTTCTGCAAAATCTGCATTCGTTCCCCTTGAGAAGTGGGACCGTAGATGAAAGGCCTTGAGAGAAAGCATAAAACAAGACTTATAAAACTAAACCAGGCAGAGATTTAGTTAAATGCAACGATTAAAATCAGTTTTTTTTGTAATAAACTAACTTGTTGAGCCGAATGGCGTATTCCTTCAGGGCAAAGACATTGTCAGCGAAGACAATGATCTTGTCATTGCGCCGCTCGTGGAAGCGGATGAGAAACTGGCAGGCCCGAAACTTATTGGGGTTCATGGTGTACAGCAGAATGCGCTTCTTTGTCTTAATGGCCACGTACTCTCTGTAAAACTCCGGGGACATCGGGCACCACACCTGAAACACAGACACAGGTACGCCTCTTTATTTTTGAAAGAGATCCCTGCATGAGATACTGAAGCCATCTGCATCTGCATAATAATTAAATATCTGCCACTGCAGTTCTAAGTCACTCAGTAACACTCAAATTTATTGCTGCTCAATCTGAAAAGTAGTAGATTTTGTGTGAGCCTAACGATACAAACAATGCGAAATTAGATGTTCATGATTATGTTTTGTTGAAAACAAAAAAAAACATGGAGTCCTGATGTGGAAACCAAAGCAGAACCACCGATATATGACTTTTATGTTATTGCTCAAGTCTGCTAAGTAAGGTCAAATTTATAAGAAATATATTACAAATTATTGTGGCTGCGTTAACCGGTGTCATATAATGCGATTTGTTCCTGTCTTATTTTCAGGTTAATTTTCCGGCATCTTTACAGACAAACTTCAAGAAACGTCAAGAATGTACCTGTACTAACTGATCACACTGAGTTAACATATAAACCTTATCAGCACAATTTATAGGGTTTAAAAATAAACTTAATGGACAACCAAGACTATATGATAGAAACTCACTTAAGTTTAGAGTTTACCTGATTATATTGTCATGCATGTTTACCTCTGCACACTGAACTTTGGCAATATAACCGTTGTTCTGCAGCTCCATCCAGTTGGCTTCATACAGCTTAGGACCAATAAGGAAGTTGAGATCCACAATCTTGTCATCTTCCCTGACCAGTGTGGCGGTGAGGCCAAGTTTGCAATGGGCCTGGACGATGGTCAGGACACGTCGAAACATCTTTGCTACAGAAAAAAAAAAAGAATTTGTTTGTGGAAGTGTTCAGTACAGGGCACTGCCTGTCCTTGTAAAATGAGACGGACTCACCAGGGATGGTGTGGACCTCATCCAGGATCATAAGTCCCCACTCCTGCGTCCGCATCCACTCCATGACCTTCTCTGCCTCCCAGGATCGCTTGGTGGTGTGACCCAACATGGAGTAGGTGCTGATGGCCACTGAGCAGCCAATGGGCTTGTCCTTGGCGTCGGAGGTGAAGCGGCAGATCTGGGAGTCGTCCATGGTGGACCACATCTTGAACTGGGCCTTCCACTGCTCCACGGAGACGGAGGAGTTGCCCAGCACCAGGCAGCGCTTGCGCACGGTGCACGCGGCGGTCACGCCCACCAGAGACTTACCCGCTCCTGCAAGTAATAAAATGTGAAACCGGACAACCAACATGAAACTAAAACATTATTCATGCTTGAACAAAATGGCCTCTCGAGGTTTTGTCATCTCGGGTCTCACCGCAGGGCAGCACTATCACTCCCGATCGTGCGCGGCCGTTTCCAAACATCTTGCGCAGGCTCTTCTCCTGGTAGGGCCGCAGCACGGCGGTGGGCTTCAGGTCAATGTTGATGTCGGGGTTGACGGTGTCATTTCGAAAGTCGTACTCAGCTAGGAGGGGGTACTCCAGCTGAATGCATCGCTTCTGCAGCTCCTCTATCATTTCCTGCGACACATCAGGCAACGCTAAAGTGACAGACTTGAGAGTAGGATGCGTTCCCTTTTGTCGCACCATAAAAATGTTACCTGGCGAATTTCAAAAGACACAGTCTGGGTCTCCTCTTCCTCTTCTTCCTCTTTATCCATCTGCTCATAGTAGCTGAAGATGTCCTCAGGGACCTGCTGGCTCGACGTTTGTCCATCGCTGGGCTGCTGTGAGGTGGAGGCAGCTCCTTTGTCCTGGACAGCCTTAGAAATCTGCCAGGGCAATAAGATGAGGTACACTCTGGTGTAATTTGACAGGCGATAGCAGCAAACATTCAAATTTCGATTTGAAAAAAGAAATGGAGTCCAGATTTGCTCACCGCTGACTTGCTGTTAATGACCTCAGTAATGAGCTCAATGTCCGAACCGTCGGCACCTCGCAGGCGACATTCACGGATCAGGTTGTCCTGCAGGAGATTCTGGATGACGTCAGGGAAGGCACTTTCTACGAAATACCTGGGAACGTGAGGAGGAAAGAGAGACCGATAGCACTGAAGCAGCAAATGACAAAGAGAAAAAAGGTGGAATTATCTTGAACTGATTTCACCTGTTGTGCTTAAGCACAAGCTTGACTTTCCCATAGCTCACAGTGCAAAGCTGAGAGAGAAAGGTTGATTAGAATGTGAATGAACGAGTAAAACAATGAAGCTGAAAAATCTATATAAACTACTTCGTTGTCCTACTTTGATAAACTGCACAATGCCGTCTGGTACAGACGTCTTGCTGAGCTTCTGCAGGTACTCCACGATGTCTGAGGTCTGCAGCCCCACGCTGACCGCTGCGTAGAGCGAGTACGCGGTCAGCTTGTACTCATGAACGTGGTTAGGTCTGCACACAGGCTCTGCGATGGCCACTAAGAAATCCTGAGCATACTTATACACCGGAGAGAACGCTTCCAGAAAGATATGTCCATCTGGAGCCTGGAGGGATTAGAAAGACAAAATCACATACACGGATAGGGATTACAGATGGAAAAGAGGTCAACAACAACGGTGCTTCTTACCACCCAGAGTGGGCGTGAAGAGTGGTCTGTCTTGAGCTGCATCTGAGAGCGGTAGTCTTTGGCTCCATACTCGTCCTGCTTGGTCCCAGACTCGTCCACCTGCTTTCCTGCAGCCGCTGGTACGGCTTCCTGAGGCTCGCTGCCGGTCACGTCATCTTCATCGTCTTCCTCCTCATAGTAACGTTTCTTGGATTTCTTCTCTGCACCGTGACAGGCAGGGAAAGCAAATTACAAACTACTAGGAATTAACATAACTTATCCTAGTTTTAAATATAAACATATAGATAGTTGGTGGTTAAGACAATTTATCCAAAACGCCTCCTGTTCTTTCTCTGATGAATGTCCAGTGTCCTGAATCTTTTAATAGAAAATAGTATTTCAACTTTACATGTTTTCATTGTAACAACCACAAACCTTGGTTTACTTTATTGGGATTTTCTGTTATATACCAGATATCAGCATACATTAATGTGTAATTGTGAAGTGGAAGGGAAATTATACATATATATTTTCGGTGTCTTTATTTCCAAAAAGGTACATTTTTCAGATTGGATGAACCTGAACCTGTCCTGTCAAATGACTGTCTGACCTGAGCTATGGATCTCTACAGCTCTTTCAGGATTACTGCAGGCCTCTTGCCTGCTTATATAATTAATGCTTTAATTACCCAAGCTGACACTTTAGGTGGACAAATCGATAAAAACAGTTCTCTGTAACCTGATCAAAACTTGAGATTGGAGTTTTAAAACCTAACCCTCCTCTGCTGTGTTCCTTGTTCCCTAACATTTTCTAACAAACTTCTGATGCCTTCGGAAGACCAGCTGAATTTTACTAGCAACAAATCACTCACAGTATACTTTGTTAAAGATCTAAAGGCAGTTAGTTCCAGTTAGTTTATGGGTATCAGAGTAAGTGGCCTGAATAAAAGGGAATACCAGACTTTTGAGAATCTTTTAATAAAGCAAAGTAGCAAACTAGAAAGTTGTGCATTGTGTTTTTCCACTTCAAAAGTCATGTATTATGTTCTTCGTATTAGTCTATCACACGAATTCCCTCCAAAAAATAGTCAAATGTGTTGATCACATTTCAAGGGGTGTGTACCTTTTCAAGATACCTGAATATGCCTCTATGTGCATATAAATACATAAATATAAATATATGTGCATGGTGTTGGTTTCATTCAAATGTTCTCATTTTAGTCAATAGTTTGTCCTTAGCATCGGCACAAATATTTTTATGCCAATTGTCTGTACTTGTTTTACGCTTTATCAAGAGCAGAGGACAACAAAGCGCTTCACACTACACTCATTTTTATGTCATTTGTGTTTCTAAAGCACCATGTTTACAGTTCAACATAATCATAATAATAATAGATAGGAAACAATATTGGAAACATATAGGTCTCCATATACTGCATCACTACAGTTAACAAATATACAGTGAAATAATAAATTACGCTTAAGGACCGAACTAAATTACTGCCAGACAGTTGTTATGACAGTTAGCTCCCAGTGGCTAGCTAACTAGAGTATCACAACCCATCATCAACCTACCTTTATCCCTTTTGCCCATTTTAAAAGTATTAAACGGGCAAAAGAGTAAAAAAAAACGTTAAAAAATAATTAGACGTAGCTCATTTTTCTCTTGAAACCTTACTGAGAAGGACTTGACTTGTGAAGTCAATGTGCAAAAAGGAGAATTAAAGTACAACTGAAGCATTTTCCGGTCTTCGGTTTCAAAATAAAATCTATGCTTACATTAAGGGCCTTTTACTGCCCTCTACTGTACAGTTTCATATTGCAATCACTGGGAATGATTATAATTCATTCCCAGATTGAGATAAAACGAAGTGAGATCGGATTTATCCATTATTATTAGTATTATTATTATTATTATTATTATTATTACTAACAATAACAATAACTATTATTTATTAACAATAACAATAATAATAAATGCCATTATTATTGTTATTATTAATAATAATTACAATAATTTATGTTATTATTAAGTTGTGACCACGATATATTCATTACATATTCATTGCAGCAGAAAAAAGGCCTTCATTTTAATTTTGTGTGCTTTTACTTTGCACTTACTTCCGGTTTTACCACGTTGGTGTTTGTTTACTTAACGAGAAATCCTGCCGTTCCGGTGTTTACTTCCTGTGTGAAAGGCTACAAATGTTTCCTGAAGCATAGGTCTGGTTTTTGTTAGACTGACTTCTTATTTTAACAGAAACAGCTGCATCAAATATGTCTTCTGATGAATTAATTGGGCCTGCTTTACCGCCGACGTTTAGAAAGGATGGATCTGAAAGCGACGAGAGTGAAAATGATTGTAAGAAACAGATGTTTAGTTTTAAGCGATCAACGACATACTTCCATTCACTGTTATTATTCCAGCTGTTGTTTTTTCTCTTTCCACCCTGTAGTCGCTGGTCCCGCGCTGCCTCCCGGTTATAAGCGGGGGGAGCCGTCCAGTTCTTCCGATGAGAGTGAGCCGGAGGTGGTGTTCAAAAGACCCAGGACTGGAGGAGCTGCAGAGTGGGTGGCCACGATAATGTTTGGTCATGAAAAGTGATCCAACAAGCACAACAGTAACATGTGTGTCTATACAGGGTGACTAAAGATGATGATGATGAGGATGATGATGGTTTCTTTGGACCAGCTTTGCCACCAGGATTTAAAAAACAGAGCTCACCAGAAAGGTGAGGAAAAACATCTTGCATTACTTCAGGCTCCTTTAAAGAAGACGTGGTAAATAATATTTATATTAAGGTGTGACAGAAAGCTTCAAAAGAAGAAATCTGTAAAGGAACTGAAAGGCCTAAGTTAGATGAACGTGTGTTTATTTCCTCAGACCCCCTGTGCTGGGACCAGCTTTGCCCCCCGGGTTCCACAGAGCAGCATCTGACAGCGATGATGATGGGGAAGACGGAGAGGGCCTCCCAGGGCCCGCGCTGCCTCCAGGATACCAGGCCGAGCGTTCCAGCAGCGAAGGAGAGGACGAGGATGTGATCGGACCCAGGCCCGCCAAAGGGCCCGTTCAAGACTCAGTGGCTCTCGAATTTGAACGAAGAGCACAAAGGATGAAAGAGAAGCTCACTGGAGAGGTTGTCCTTCTCCCACATAATATAAGCTGTAGACGTTTATCATTTATAAATTAATTCCCCCTGCTCTCTCTGATTCTTATGTACTTAGGAGGCCCCTGAGGTGGTGTCTAGAGAAACGTGGATGACGGAGCTCCCACCAGAATTGCAGCACATTGGTTTAGGGGCTCGAACCTTCAAGAAGAGGTCGGGTCCAGAGAACAACGATCGATCGATTTGGACGGACACACCGGCAGACAGGGAGCGCAAGGCCCAGGTAGTTATTTTTTTAAAGTAATTTACCGTTTGTAGTGGTGTTCAACTTAACTGTTGGTTGGATCTCAAAAAGTTATGTTTACCAACAGGAACGGCTTGAAGGAAAGAAAACTGGCGAGGCAAAGAATGATAAAGTCCCACAGGTTTCTCGAAGGGACGTAGAAATGGCAAAAAAAGTATCAAAATATAATGTAAGTAGCTGTTCTCTATTACCACAAAATACCCCCCTTTACAGTCCCTATTATAGAGGCATTCATGTCTCTGGACGTTTTTCGCATTTTCTCACATTAGCGATACCTTTCTTATTTTCAAGGAGTCCAAACGGAGTGAGTCTCTCATGAGTTTACACTCAAAGAAACTGAAGGACAAAGCCAAAGAGACGACGGACAAGCCAGTAGAGAGGAGGCCGTTTGATAGAGACGAAGACCTGCAGGTGAATCGCTTTGACGAAGCCCAGAAGCAGCGGCTGCTGAAGAAATCTCAGGAACTGAACACGCGCTTTTCACACAGCAAAGATCGAATGTTTCTGTAGCATTTTGTTAGAATTAATGAAAATTCGTGTAGTTTTCTGGCTGTTGTATGAGGTTGAGACCATACTTTTGTAAAGGACAACTGATTTTTTTTTGTAAAAAAAAAAAAAAAGTGTGTTGAAGTTTGCATATTTTCAAGAAGGTTTTTAGGACTGGTAATATGTAAATATGTTCAGATGTATTCTTCCATCTTATAACTTGTTTGTGGATACCAGATACCCGTAAAGCATAAAGGGCATTTCTGGAATTTAGTTTATCTATGTCCATCCTGTGACACTATTGGTGACGATATTTCTGTTTGAGGTTTTTATTCTGGACTTATTAAAATTCATTTACAGTTGTGAATGCAACAGAGTGACAAACAGTGTTGTTAAATGAAAGCTGGATCTCTGATCTCTGCATAAATAAATGTTTTATTTCAATAGTTTGTAATAAACCCTGCCAAATTAGTGCCATCACATGTTTGGATTTTTTTCCCCCATTGGTACATGTAAATAGGATTGCATGGAGCTTGTATGTTCTTTCATGCATGTGTAGGTTCTCTCTGGGTATCCCAGCTTTTTCTGCAGTCTACACATATTACTCTTGGGTTATTTGATCATTCCAAATTGCCCTGTGGTATGAGTGTGTTTGTACTGTGTGTGTCTCTGTATTTGCCCTGTGATGGACTGGTAATTTGTCTCTTCCACCAACTCACCACAACTTTGAAAGGATCAGCAAGTAAATGGATTGTTGGATGTAAATAGCTTACAAAGAAATTCTGAAAGAAACAAAAACATTTTTAACGTCAGTTTATTTTGAATAGGAGATGAAAACTACAAAAATGGCATTATTAAAACAACAAATCAGCTGAACCAGACTGTACTAGATTGTAACCAGATAATACTCCTGATAAAAGCGACCTGTGTAAATTTTTATACGCGGACATACCGTGCCGTTGCCGGTTAAACTGAAAATAACGTTAAAAAAAGACAAACAAAACGTCAATACTTAATATTGTGGTATTCAAAACTTAAACATAGCTTTACACAAACTTAAACATAGTTTTACAGTATTAATATATGTATAACTCACCACATTGGGCAACACTCATTAACATAGTGTGTTTGCTATAGCAGGTTCGGCTTGTTAGTGTGGTTGCTAGGCAACCTAAGTACACTACTGTACTGGTCTGCCGTTCGTTTTCTTCTTCTACACATTAATCCACTTACTAATACAAAGCAACTATAGAGACCCCTAGTGGAACGGGAGGAGTGAATCCAACATCTCATTTGTAAAACAGCTTGCACATTTTTCATGTGTCTGATTAAGCTTTTACAAAACTATTTTTATAGCTTGAATAAACTTTTATCCCAAAACAATGACTAAATAATCTTGCTCATAGTTTTTATTAATATTTTCTTACATAAAAATGAGGAAGCGAAAACTGGAAAGACCCATCAGAGCTTCCGTTCTCACTACTTACCCTCTGTTGATCTCGCGTGTAGCAGTTTTTATAGTAAGTTAGCATTGTTTTATAGCATGTCAGAAAAAGGAGAAGTGGATTTAACTGGTGCCAAGCAGAATACTGGTGTTTGGCTCGTAAAGGTGAGTATATGCCAGCCACAAGCAAGTTTATAATGAGCTAAAGACTAATTATTTAAAGATAGCCGAAGCTAAATGTTAGCTTAGCATATTAGCGCTGTATGTTATTACCATATCGGAGACTACAATATTCTAAAGAGGTTGGCTTACCGTGGCAAATAAATATTCAGTTTGACCGAGTATTGTAAAAATAAAACTCTGCCGTAATAAAAATTTGGCTTAGATAATAAAAGACTAATTACTTGAAAGCTTTATATTGTAATTGTGTGTTCGTTGTTACTTGGACTTTACACGTTTCTATCTCAATTAAGAATTTACTTTTGTTATTAATGGATTCATCTGGATGAGCTGTGTTGTTTACTGTTACAATTTGCTTCATGTAATGTTTTTGTTGAAAACTTAATTTAACAAGATTACATTCAAAATGATGAAGCCACGTTCATTATTTTAATGTGATTGATTTAGTAAAATATAATAAAAAGGCCTCGAAATACGAAGTGATGTTTAAAGAGTCTATTACTGTATTACTGTATCTAGACCTAATAGAGTGAAATACTTGTTTTACATACCTTTATAAGAAGGATTAACTAGTTAACTAGTTAGGGTTTTACTTATTCAACTGAATTATAAAGTCAAACCAGAATTTGAAAATTAAAGTGCACCTCAAACCAATAGTCATAATATCTGTCCTCAGATTTTCCATTTGAACAAAAGGGGGAATATATACACATTTAATTGTACCACATCAGTTGTTTTCAGAGGGAAAAAACCCCATCCTGGTTGATAAACACTCGTTTTTGGTTTTTGATTTTGCAGGTGCCGAAGTACCTGTCTCAGCAATGGGCAAAAGCTACAGGAAGAGGCGAGGTTGGGAAAATCAGCATTTGCAAGTATGTGAAATTAGGCTTTGGTCTGCAAGGCATGCAAATGTGTGTGCTAATGATTTTTCTGCGAGCTTCTTGCGCTATATGGAAGCTTTTCCACTATAATGCTTTATAGGAAACAACGCTGTTTATTATTATTGTTTTTATTATTCTCAGATACAATAACTTCTGAACGCACAGTGGCATAGGCAATTGCAGGAAGAAAGAAGATTGGCACTTACTAAGTAGATAAAGAGAGGAAATTAAAACTGAAATATGTAGAAGGGTTTTTATTATGCCATAAGTGATGCATATCTTCTTGCCAGCCAGTTCAGTGAAATATTGTCCTTTGCTTTTATTTTAAAGAAAAGGAAACCAAGGAAAACCAGAGGTAAGTGAGGTTTTATAGAACTATGCACAAATACATACGTAACACATAATGTACAAGACATGCTTTTATCATTTCCTTCTTGACAATCAAAAGTAAGAATGACCATAGTCGATTTAAAAGGTGACACAATGCTTTTGCCAAGAATAAGTTCTCAAATTGTAATTTTTATACCTGGGTGTATGCATCATTAAATCTGTATTTCTATAACTCTTCAGATAAATCAGTCATATTTCTGTGTACATTTTGCAATCTGGAGTTTAACACCTATAAATAAGAGACTAGCTAAAAATGAAATGTAATAAGAACTGAATAAAAAGTATTTGTTCACTTCTTAGTGGTCTCAAAACTCCCACATGGCTGCTCCCTACAGGTATCTTTCACTTTAAATGAAGAGCTGACTACCATCGAAGGCATCGAAGACAAGACGGTGTCTGCACCTCGCGAGCATCCGTTCACCATGCAGTCCGTGGGCGGCCAGATGCTGGCGGTCTTCACGGAGACTTCAGCCGGTGAGTTTTTGATACGGAATGATTTCTTGCGCTGAAATATGAGAGACTCGTTTAACACTCAGTCGTCCTCAGATTTCTGCGATGTAAAACATCTTCGCTGGTGAAGATGCTTCCATTCTTCTACCTGTGCATTCTTGCTCTATACGTCTTTCCCCTGCTTGTACTCCTCACCTCCATGCGCAGAGAACAGACCTTTTCTTGAGTGAGACGTTGTCCACATTAATGAAACTGTACATACCAGTAACATACCGCATGCAGTGGATAAGCGAACACTCAAAAGAAAACAGTCGTCATTGTCATAGTCTGTATCTTGTCTGCTTTGTGATTTGTTTTGGTGAGAGCGCCGCCGTGTCTTTGTTTGATCATGTGTCATTTATTGGTTTTTGAGTCACTTTTTAAGTCTACTGAGAATAAAAGGAGTGACTTTATTGTGGGGACTGTTGCAGTGTCACTGAATCAGCACAAATTATTACTCAGTGTTTTTTGCATGGGCTTCCGTGGTTTTAGTCTGGGCTTCAAATGCCTTTTTGTTTTCCCCCTGCGAATGTTTTCAGGTTTGGTTCTATGTGCTCTTGGTGCTAATGGACTTGTGCTGCAGTTCTTTCTTTGACTGCAAACACCTGTGTCCATCTGTGTGTAATGGGCTGCACTGAAACACTGTAGAGGCTAAACACAGTTTGAACGTATATTTTAATACCATGTCTTCTTTTTGTTTTAAACTTCACTATAAACTTTTAGAGCCTATGAAACAAACATTACCTGCATCGTTTTCTAGCTCTGCATAAAGCCTTTTTTGAAATTCAGTTCATAAAATAAGCCTCTGTGCAGCCCTCTCGGTGTGTATCGGCGCTGATACACAGTGTCTGTTGCTTGCTTGCGTTAAGGTCTCTCTGGCTTCTGCTTGGTGGAAACATATGCAATGAAGCTGTGTGATTTAATATTTTCGTGTGGGACTAAACCCTGGCTATGGCTCTTATTGTTTAATCCCCTCCTCCCCTCGTTCTGCATCCCCCTGTGTTTTCATGTGTACCATCCCTCCCTTCCTGTAGGCCAGTCAGAAGAAAGATCTGATGGCAGCAGCTCAGGTTCGGGGGCAGGTCCAGGTGAGTCCACCATTTTTGCAGAAAGCGAGAGCTCTGATCAAAAGGAGTGGCGATCTTTAGAAACATCTGGAAGTTGTGGCGCTGCATCATGAAGCCATATAGAGACAACATTGGAGCTTGGAATATTTATATGGCGGCAACATTTAGGCTCTTCTGAAGCAGGACAAAGCCTTTATCCTGAAGAATTGTTGGACATACACTTGTGTTAATTGGTCTGCACATTCTGATTTTGGTTGTGCTCAAAAATCAGTCCAGATGTCAAATGTGACTCATCATGAGCAGGTTACAGTTCTGTGTGATGGTTGGTGACGTTGTGGAAATCTTATAGAAAACTGTTTGGTTTGGACTTTAGTAAAAATGCTGTCATTGACTTGATGTGTGCTTTTCCTTCCAAACAGATTTTACTGAATGAAACAAGTTATAAAAAATTATGAAAACCTGTTGAATATTTAGCTCTATGCTAAGAAATATTCGTATATCTTTTTTTTTATTGCTAGAACAGAAAATAATTCAATTGTACATGAATAACAAAAATCCACATTCGTCATCTTTTGTTTACTTATGAAATGAATGATAAATATGGATTTTGCAGCTGGGGAAAAATGTAGGGCATCCTACCCTCTTATTGTTAGTCCCGCCCCCTTTGGTTGAACTGTCTTCAGTGAAAAACGTATATAACTAACTAATAGCTTTTCCATTTATATGAGGAAAGTTTACCTCACAAAGATGCTTGAAGGGTGACTTGCAGCGTCTCAATGGAACCAAGATGTGGACTTTTACTGGGCTCAGGCGCTTTCAGTTTCAAAATTGTTAACCAGTCATTGGTTTACTAATTAGTATGTTTGGGTAATTTTCATCCTGCAAGTTCTGGTTGTGTTTTTTTTCTGTTTGCTTTGTTTTGTTTTTAACAGATGGTCTCACTTTTACCTCAGACGTCCTTCGATACACTGTAGAAATTGTGTGAACTGGCCAGGTTCTACTGCAGCCAAACTCTTCCACCTCCACGTTTCACAGCCGATAAGAGGTCACATAACTGAACAACCAAATAATACTGTAATATCACAGCTTTCATTCATGTTACATACACATCAGTGGAACTTAAAAATAGTTCCAGTATTGCAAGTGATGTAGTGAACAGAAGACGAGCCTTATAGGCCACAGTTGCTGCACAAGCTGGTGTGAGGCCATCTAGTACTTGTTGCAGCTTTAGTCAGAATTTTTCCTTCAGACTGATTTTTTATTTTTGTGCAAGTTGCAAAATAACCTTCTGTTCTTAGCATCTCCTCTGGCATAGTCTATATCCCTTTCGATCTCCTGAACTTTGACTAAAACATTTTTAAACTGATTTATTCTATTTGTTTCTATTCAGAATTTGACATAACTTTGCCATTTTTCAGATAAGATAGCCCTGGAGGGAGTGGTGGTGCAGAGAGCAGAATGCAGACCTGCTGTTAGTGAAAGCTACATGAAATTAAAGCGGTGAGTGTATTTTCTTCAGATTTCACAAGGGTCAAAAAGCTAATACGTTCAAAAAAACCGTTGCAGTTTTCTGTGAACTTCAGGTGTGTTTGTATTGTGCATGTCATCATATCTTACAGGTTACAAATTGAAGAGTCTTCCAAACCAGCGAGGTTGTCACAGCAGTTGTTGAAGCCCGTCACCACCAACTTCAAACCTGTGGCCAACCACGACTACAATGTAAAAAAAAGAAATATATATATTTTTTCTCATTCATTTCATTTACCTGCACGAATTTTCAGGCCTCATGTAGAAATACGTCCACTTTTTGCAACACATGCAAGTTTATGTCTGGTAACTGAGCTCTGCTTACTTTTGCTGCAGCGTGAATACGAGCGGAAAAAGAAAGAGGAGGGCAAGAGAGCGAGATCTGACAAGCAACAGGTGCTGGACATGTTGTTTTCTGCGTTTGAGAAGCACCAGTACTACAACATCAAAGACCTAGTGGACATCACCAAACAGCCTGTGGTGAGAACACGACAGGAAAAGATTGTATTATTAATCCATTAATGCTGAGGGATTTTAAAGAATCTTGTTTGTCCAGAAGATTGCCTTTATGAAAACAAATGTTGCTGCAGATTTATTTTTGACTGTTTCCTATATTTGGTTGTCTTCACAGACATACCTGAAGGAAATCTTGCGTGATATTGGCATCTACAATGTTAAGGGGACACACAAGAACACCTGGGAACTCAAGCCGGAGTACAGACATTACCAAGCAGAGGAAAAAACTGATGAATAGTTTTTTAATTTGTAAACCCTTGTATTGTCACAGATTGTGACTTTGAATTAGTATTTCTTTACACTAGGATTCAACATGTGAAGCAGTGAGAAGAGGTTTTTTATTTTGTTAGTTTCTACACACGACCCTCAGCTTGACTTCCATAAGAGAACAGGAACAATGCTTACATTTGGAATTTTATTTCTAGGCTGCCTTTGATGCTTTTTTTTTTGTATAATATGGAAAACTGTAGTATTTTGACTGTAAGCAATTAACTATGTAGTTTATGGCAGGTAAGTATTTTTATCCAAATGTGATTTGGATGGAACAAATATTCTGCACTGGAGGTTTTACTGGGTTTTAAGTGTTTTACATTTATGTAATAAAGTTGTCAGTGGAATTATTTTGACTTACGTGAGATAAACAGCACAGCATTACACCCCTGGAAACAAGTGTTGTCAAATACAGCTACATCCCAAAAATAATGTGAAGACATTTAAAAATGTTCATCACTTATTTTAAGTAAAACTTCATTAAAGATTGAACTATTTCAAACATGCATTTCTTGTAATTTTGATGATTATGACTTTGAGCTAATGAAACCCCAAAGTCAGTGTCTCACAAATTTACAACATTGTGAAAAGTCTTAATTAGCTTATTAATGTAAAATACCTGCTAAGTAACACAAACTCAGATGTTATTGCTGAACAAGGTCAATGTTCTGAGTGCTAGAGAAAATTAAGTGGAAGGAAAAGTGGGGTAGAGAAAAAGTTAAACAGCGCTAACAGCCTTGTACATCAAGGTTTAGACATAAGACAGTCGTCAACAGAGCCACTGGCTGATGTGGGGACTCACACAAGCTCAGGCCCTCCAAAGCATTGAGTATAAACTACACAATTATTTGGCAAGTGAGTATTTTACTTGTCACATTTTCTAACTCCAAACTTGGATGCATAATGGATTTCAGCATAATGATCATGTATACCTGTATTGAATGAGGGGGTGCATAATTATTCAGCTTCTCTTTAGGGCCAAAAAACAAGGGAAACGATTAACAACATGTGGGCAGTTTTTAAATGACTACAAATTAAGACAATGACAAACTTGAAGGTCTTGAGTTATGGAACAAGGAGGCTATACTGGTCACTGATTTGTCAAACGTTCACTGGAAAGTTTGGACCCAATTCTCACCTAAGAGGTGCAAATGAGTTAATATTTATGTAGTTTAACAATTCTGCAGATATAGAAAAGCCCAAACCTCATTATTGTAAGCAATTTGAAGGCTTGCATAATTGTGCACAATGTAGGACACATTTCAGAGGCCCGACTTCATTATAGACGTCTATTAATCTAGAAGACAATTTTAAGCCATGAAATTACAAGGAAAGGCTTGAAAATAGGCAACTAAATTTAATCTTTACACATTTCGCAACTTAACCACAATATTCTTGGGATGTACCTGTATACACACACCAGGTTCATTTAGGTTATCTCTTTGAATCTTACACTAGCAGCATCTCCAGATATTTAAATTGCTTTGTGACATTTAAAAAGTAAATGTAAAGCTGTGTTACAAAAACATGTTTGATAATTGTAAAATTTGAGCCATTTCTCTGAAATGAACAAAAGATCAGAATGAAAACACATTTAGGGATTTGTATTTTTTTTTTATTACAAAAGCATGAAAACACAAAATCCGTCTTCAGAATGATGGAGATGATAAAATCCAAGAGACACAGGATGACTGTAGAAATGCCTCACCCGTTTCCTGCAAGAGAAATCATTTTCAGTGGATGCATCAAGCAAATAGTCATCGAGCTCAGGAGCATTCAACACAATCATTTCTGGGACTGGCCATGTTTACACATTGGAAGTTGAATTTCTCCAAAATGAAGTCATTTACTGCAGTTGGATGAAATGGACTTGCGTCATACCCAGCAGGTTTAAATGTACTCCTCAATCTAATCTGGCTACTGTAATATTTAGCAGTCAGAAAACATGAGGAAGGTTCAGTTTAGCATCGCTTTGCAAACCAAGAAGCCAAAGAAGCCTGCTTCAGGTCTATCAGTGGATGCAAATCAAAGTCTCATCAAATACATTCATTTGTGCTCACCTGCTGTTGTCACTCGCTGCTCACTGCTGCCATTAAACTCATCTCAACGCAACCTTAAAACAAGGGCAAGAGGAAAAAGCGTGAAGACCTGAAACTAGTGACATCATGAAGTTTATAATACAGAAATGGCAAAGGATGTTGTTTGTTTTCCCCTCTTCAATCTGAGGCACCATTGAAAACAGGCATGCAGAAAGCGCAGGGACGTTTACTGTTGCATCTGAAATAATAAAACCCAGGTTCTCTCACAACAGAGAGCAAGGGCTGTCAAAGATGCACGTCGTAATCAGCCGATCAATATAAAGAGATGCAGTAACAAGTATACTTACAAAAATGACTGCTGCTCTTCCGAGTTCATCCATGGCGTATTTGGCTGAATCTATGCATGATGCTAGAATAGCCTGATTCAACATCCCTGATCAGATCAATGCATTAAAGCCATTATCCAAAATCTGGGACAAAGAGGTGACCGTCCATTGAAATGCGATTAGCTGGGGGTGTAAAAGAAAAAAAGAGCATTTACATTATACACATAAACAACTAGGGGTTGGTTACTGTACTTTATTGGTGATTTAAATGGATGAGAAGTTGCTATAGTCTGCAGCAATTGTTTAGGAAACCCCAAAAAACAACTTACAAATCTCTCACTACATACTTTATAGTGAGATTTTCATAGCTTATGCAGATTAAATGCTGCATAAGCTTATGTACTGCTGAAAAATTATTTGCCCAAAGCAGATTAGGAGGATCAGAATGACAATCTTTACAGTAATAACTGGTAATAAGAATCAACACACTATTGGTTTAAAAACCCACCACTTACCACCACCAAGTTAAACTTTCGACAAACTGAAATTAGCCAACAGGTGAAATGCAGGCACAATTTCTTAGCATTTATTTAATTACCAGGACGGAACATATCTTGTTAGCTTCCTACAATGTGGAGCTAGCTACTTTCCACGTGGTTGCTGGTTAATGAAATAAAAACTCACTCAAATGACTTCCTATTTGGCCAAAAGAACTGTTCGGAAATACTTACCGAGCAACTCGACATTTGAAGTAACTAGACTGATAATCTTGTAAAACATTGTGAACTCAAGCTAGCTTCTCACTGCGACCAGCTACAGAAAAGGAAGCTACAGCGCGTAGCTTCCAGGTTTTATAGGTTGCTGGTTGATGTTCGTTTCGCCCCCTTGTGGACGAAAAGAAAAATGTTATCAACCCCACCGCCCCCTACTGTTCACAGAAGGGGTTGCCTGAAATAAAGTCTTCTCAATCAATTCAGTTCACGAACGCTTTTTATTGACTTATTTACTTGATTATCTGATTGTTTTGATGATTTTGTGGTAGTTTAATCATATATTAACATTTGTAATAGTGATAATATGCAACAGTAGTGATATAAATAGCAGTCGTTAATGATAAAATAATATGTTTCAAGTGAAAACATGAAAGTCTGATAATATAGATAATATAGATAATATTTTTTTTAAAAATAAACTGCTTACGACATATTTAGATCACGAGGCGCACATGCTCGCGCAGGAGACGCGCTCCCGTCTCCCTTGATCATTTTGTGAGAGCACATCACAGTCTTTAATTGGACTCCGCCAGCCAGCGAAAGTAGTCTCTCTGCTGCTTCCCGTGGATATCAGTGAAGACACTCTGGCATCCAGGAAGACTTAAATAAAGGTAACCATAGCTCTCATTGTACAAGAGGACTGTTTGTGTTTAATATCTATGTTATGTTTTCCAGCAGTGAGCGAAGAATTACCTTTAAAAAAAAGACTGTAATGGTCTCAAAATACTCTACAACGAGTAGAGTATTTTCTTGAAATAATATGCTTAAATCTAATGTATGCCTTTTTTATTTCTCTTAAAGGCGGTACAGACCAGAGAAGGACTCCAGCTATGTTCAGAGCAGTGTTCGGAAATAAGAAGGAAGGAGGAGGGAGAAAAGGAGACAAAAAGAGCCAGAAAAATGCAGGTAACAGTAAAAGTCGAAGAGAAACTTGTACAAATGCACTTCTAATTTCCAAGTCCTTTTTTTTCTATTGGATTTTCATGCGACTATTCAGATATGAAAATATATTTGTACATTATTAAAAGTCCTGTTTTATTTGCTGACAATTTCCAGGTTCTCTCCTCTTGGGTGAGGCAAATGGAGCCATTTCAATTAGCCTAATTCATCAGTGTGTTCTGTCCTTCACACGGTGTCCCGCTGATTTTATTTTAAGTGTGTCAGTCAAAGTTGGATTGGTCTAGGCAAAACATCACGACCTACTAAACAAAATCCAAAAGAATTTGTGAGTGGCTGTACAAAGCAGATAAGGTCAACCTGCAGAGCTGCTGCACACACTGACTTGTTTTGTGGCGCTTGTCAGTGAATTAGCAGCTCTCGCATCCTTGGCATCCTCTGGAAGTCCTATGTATTTTTCAGAGGCTGAACTTGTCAACTCGCAGCAGTACAGAGAAGATTGCAGCGTGCACGGTGAAGATACATGAACATAAGTAGAGCTCAGTATTAGAGCAACCATGTTGCTCATTAATATTTAATATTGCGCTGCTCTGGGAAGCAAAGAACAGAGAGGAGGACAGAGAACTGTGTCAGTCTCATTAAATTCATATAGTGTGTTTACAGTACGCTCTGGCATGACTCCAATCTTTTGGAAAAAAACGACCACTTCATCTTGTCTCTGGTGATCTTGTGGATTTACACTAACTTATTTATAGCATATCTTTCTAGTTTACACATCACACTAATGGCTTACTAAAGACTGATTTATTATGAAACTACCTGCACCATTTTAACATTTTAATTATACATTTTAATAAGAATTTAGAGTGTTACTTGATCTCATTTCAAGCCTAGGCTGAGATGCTTTAGTTGCAATCAACATTATAATGTTACTATTATGAACTGATGTATGAGCATTCCCTAAGGTAGGATATGGCCACCTTCCTGGTCAAAGGTCTGGCTAATCAACACCTTTCCCCATCTATCCTATGCAGGTGTCGAGGTGCACATGCCCTGCATTCCGCAAAGAGGCAGCGGCCAGCGTGCCACTCATCACCCCGGCCATAACGGCAACCATTTAAATCGGAAGAGATTGACTAAGGGCGTGTCCATTTCTTTACCGTCCTCCCCGCTTCTCCCTCGCCAGGGCGACATAGTTTCCTCCCAATCCTGCGTCAAGTTCCAAGGTGGGTCCCTATTAAAGTAATCAACACAAAGCAACATCTCGATGACAAAGAGCTGTGCGTAAGGGACTCGCTGTAAAGGGAGCGAGATGCTTTTGCGTAGCTCCGCTTTGTTAAGCAGGGAGCTTCAGTGCGTTCACTTGTTCCATACATGACAGAAAGTACAAGTGCAGGTCCTCAGGGCCCAAAAAACACGAGACAGATTGTCAGAGTTAATAATTCAGAGAAACAACTGAAGGCGATGCCCCCCAATTAGGTTGCTCAATGTCAGGGTGTTTTATTGTTTTGGATCTGCACAATAAATATTCTGGGAATTGATGAGAGCACTCAAAGCAAATACAGTTTTGGCTATAGTTTGCGTAAGATCACATGGGTTTTGTGTATTGGTGGATGTAGTTTTTGATAGTTTACAGTTTTTAAAAAAATCTTTTTCTTTTTTTCCACATGAGATAAAAAGTTAATAAAAAAAGCTCTTTAAAACATATTTTCCTGGTTGTTGTAAAGTGCAGTTTAAATAAATAATCCTAACCTCTGCTTAAATGAGTTAGAAACCTGAATATAAAAGAAAGGGTGGAGCACATCTTATGTTAAAAATAGGTCAAAGAGAGAGCCTCTCCTTGATGTAACCATCTTCTTATTTCTTAGTTTCTGCAAGCCCGTCTCCTCTCTTCTCATCCTCTTCCCTCCCAAACTGCAAAGCAAAAT
The DNA here is from genome assembly GCA_903067075.1 of Micropoecilia bifurca. Classification (NCBI taxonomy): domain Eukaryota; kingdom Metazoa; phylum Chordata; class Actinopteri; order Cyprinodontiformes; family Poeciliidae; genus Micropoecilia; species Micropoecilia bifurca. The sequence continues at coordinate 31,319 of CAEGAF010044300.1, read as the reverse complement.
CAGGAGCCGAGGGAGTGACACAGAGTGGAGAAGATGAGACAGGGAGCACTTAAGAAAAGAGTCCTACTTGCACAGTTTGATCATGCCTGTCATCAGAGCAGTATTTCTAAATCCGTGCAGCTGTCTTCTGTCAGACAAATTATCAGTGTTAATTTTGCTCGAAATTGCAAATGCTGCAAAGATTTCCAGGAAGTGCTCCCCTACTTACAGCCTCTCCAACGGGATCCTTGCTTGCAGCTGGATTTTAAGGAACGTGTTAATGTTTTGAAAGTGAATTTTTTTTTGTGTCGATCTCTTTGTCACAAACTGAAAGAGTGAAAAAAACCGTACAGTTTGCAAGCGAAGGAGCTTTAAAATGAGCACATTTCTTGAGTAAGTTCAAAAACCAATTTTGTATCTGGGATGCCTAACATTAGGAGAAACAGCAGGTGGCAGTATCTTTTAGCAAGTCCTGCTAGCCATTCAGAAAAAAAAGTCCTATTACATTTCATTGCATGAATCCTTGCCGCAGCCTGAGCAAATAGGAAGGGAAAATTACAGCAAGTTTACGTCCGTAGCGCCCTCCCCCCCAAAATTCTTTGGCGGTCGTGTACAATCAGATATAACTACAGTGTGTTTACTCTGCAGAGTTTTCCCTCAGTCTGTCGACACGCACGATTCAAACGGTCACTTCCCCCCCTGAGAATACCAAATTAGCACACTCCCTTGTTTGCAAACGCCTCATCCCTGAGCGTCTCATCTCCTCTCCAGGAGAACCTGCTTCCAACAACCCTGAGATGCTGATGCATAATTTGAGACACACCCACACACATGAGAGATCACCGATTCCCCTACCACACGCAGACACACACTCACACGCACACGCAGCCACACAGCAGAGGCATTAATATGTCATAGATAAACACCCACAGTGGTGTGAATAACGTTTGCATGCGTGGCCCTCACTGTGTACGTTCTGCTGTATACTCCTGGGACACAATTCAAAATTTTGCACCGCAGATCTCATCCGGGTAGGCTTAATCTCCCTGCCACTCTCTCTCTCTCTCCTTCTCTCTCACGCTCACTCACTTTCTTTCATCCCTCCCTTTCTCCACCCTCCAATCCCTGCCTCCCACCCTGGCTTGCTCTTCCTCCCTCTCCCTCTTGCCTCTCCGCCGTGGCCAAAGGACGGGCGAGGAAGCCGGAGTATGTGGACGGCTCTTCCAGGACGAGAGAAGCTCTCATCTTTGCTTCCTGCCGTGCCAAGCCGGACCACAGAGGTGAGAACGGGAGCCCATGGGTGTGTTTTTAGCATCGTGTCTGTGTTTTGTTATTTTTTTCTTCCCAGGTGCTGATCAATGAAGCTGAATAAGAGTCCGAGTGGGGGCTGAGGCAGGGGAATGAATGAGGTGAAATAGAAAAAAGAAAGTGTGTTTTGTCTGCGTGCTAGTTACACCCCCGAAGGCTTTAAAATAAGTTTTTCTCTAAGATGTGTGTATGTGTGTAGGGCAAAAATTGTCTTTGTGGTTTCAAGCGATGAGCTCTTTTGTCTTCTGAGTCCTCACTAAATTTTGTTTGCGCAGATTTTGTTACATCAAAGCCGTCATGGTGTAAAAATACACCTCCTCAAGCTTTTTTTCTTTCCCAGTGTTTTTGACCAGAGGGCTACCCTTAGGCTAAACTGATTTCGTGAGGCATCTTCCCTTCCCAGTTGCCAGGCACCTCTCAGCTTCCCGTTTCCATTGGCAACTGCCAGGTGGTTTGATGAATAGTACTGGACATGCAGAAATGTCCTCATGTTACTCCAGATTGGACTATGCTAACTGAAAGGAAACTTTCCCTCCCTATGCACCTCTTTAACGTGCACATATTTAACTAAGTTTTCTGCTGCCTGTTGAGACGTGAAACGTGCAAAAACAAAAATGGTGAAGCTTGCCTCTTGAAATCAACCTTAATTTTCTTCCAATACAGTCTTGTGATTGGCACATTGTGCAGTATAAAATAATAATACATATACATATAAAACAAAACGCAATGTGGTGTGGGATCTTCAAATGGAAAGCAGAATGAGAAAGTAGCAGTGGAGGGAGTGAGAAATGAATGTGATGTCTTAACAAAAAGATGTTTGTGAGGAGGAGTGAACTGTTTCTGTAATCCGTGATGCTCCGTCATCCTGTTTTTTTTGTTTGTTTTGTTTTTTTGGGGGGGAGGAATTTATGCCTACTCAGTATTCATGTGACTCAGCTGAGATCAGTACATACATGTGGTAAGATGACGTAGTAACGTAACGGTGGGCACAGAGATGTACAAATGCAGCAACTCTGCTACAGCCTTTTGTTGCTGAGGTGTTGAGCACACGCCTCGGATGGGCTGGGGTCACGGCGTGAGGGGAGGCTTAAGCAGTGATGAATGAATGCAGCACATGGCTTGTGTCGGCCCAGTTTTCTCCCGGAGAAATGGTGGCAGGCGAGAGCCAGAGCTCTCCGCTGAGTTCATTGAAATTCGTTGCCCGTCTCTCGACAGAGAGCACCTGGCAAGCGTAAAATGCGGGGAACCTCACACAACCTCCTGCTGCTGCCCCAACCGGGAGACTGGAGAGCCACTGTTTGTGGACTCATAACTGGTGCAGCTGGGGTTTGACCAGGGAGCTCCATACTGACCTGTGGATGCATACATATCTTGCAGGTGTGGGAACCTCACACGAGCAAAACGGAGCTAAAATGGGCGGCGTCTGTCTTCTTTTGGCTGTCGTTCTCCCATTATTAACCAAGTATTGATTTTGTGTGTCCCTATCAGACCTCCACGTGGAGCCCCACCTCGGCTCCTCCCTTTCTACCCAGGAACTGATGACCAGACTATGCTTCTTATTGGGCGAAGCAACGGGCAGCACAGCTAGCTCTCCTATGGAGGACAGGAGGGAAAAGAAGGTGGGATGTGCATTGATTTACAGCCCTCTATGAGGTCATTAAGCATGAAAAATATAGATTTTTTTTGCCTTTCTTTTTTAAATAGAGCCATTTTATGAAGATAATCTACACAAAAGTATATATTTTTTTTATCATCGTCCACCCAGCTCCATTTGTACTCAGCATCCGACAGGTTTTAACCCCTCTGTGAGTCTCTGTTCCTTTGCCTTGCTCAGCCTTGGCCCATTTTCTCAGCCTCATTCCACCACCTGAGCTCAAGATTCAGTCAGCTTTGCAGAGATAGCACCGTTCATGTGAGGAATGTGGGTTGTCCTGGCTAAGATAGATGAGGCTCTGGTATAAAGGGAATAACAAGGAGCTGTTTAAGCTCCGCCGCTTTGCCTCCCAACAGTTTCTGTGTTGCAGAAACGTTGCATCAGTAATGAGGAGACTGTAAATTCACTCAATTAAATGAAAGGGTAAGGGATCTTCAGCCGGGGTTAGTTTTGCTTCTCCTTCTAAAACTCTGCAGTTTAGGACCAAAAACTCCCAGGATGTGTGATAAAAGCAAGTGAGGATGTTTATTTATTGATTTTTGCAATGAGGGTTTTTATCCCTGTGGTTTTGACTTTGCATACATTTGTGAATTTGTATGCTATAATAAACTTTTCATGATCAAAATGTATTTATTTAACAGATTTATTCTCTGTCTTGGTAGTGTCCTGTACTTAAATTATGTCGACTTAAATTATAATATTGACTCATTACAGCTATAAAAACTATTGACTGTCAGAGTGGTCTATTTTCCTTTAGATCTGAGTGAAGCAGCAGCATGTTAGAACTTTGATTTTGGAGTAAATTGCAGATTTCTATAGTAACTAAATTAGTTTTCATGATGAAAATTGTGAAAAATGATATATTTTGATTCCTATTTGACTGTTTCTTTAAACATCCTCCTTCCCATGCAATAGCATGAAGGCAAGTGCTGTCACATGGATTCTTGTTAAAAAGGATGATGGATTATGGAATTAATTCACCATCATTTTGAAATAGAAGAAATCCACGTAAACTGTGAATATTTGCTTCCTAAACTATTCCAGGAGAGTTTCCTGCAGACATTAAGAGTCACACTCCAGAATCTGATCATTACAACAGAAGTTAACGTCTACAGATTCTTACTGCGTCTTCTTAGTCTTATTTAGTCTGGAGGGATTATAGAACACATTTTACTTTTGGCTCAAAAATTATGATGCAAACAACCTTGATCTTTCTTTAAACATCACCAAATCAGACATGTTTACGTCACATTTTTACATTTTAAACAAAAAGGTATTCACCACGTTCTGCAAATATTTTGTGTTAAAAACATGCAACAAGTTCCAGCATATTTAAAAAAATACACCTTTGCAGACAAAGTGTAAAACTAAGTGCAGTAAATGTAACCAGATACCCATATAAAATTGGGTATCTGGTTACATTTACTCAGTTACATTTACATGAGCAACTTTTTTTGAGAAAAAAAAATAACACTTTGAGGAATAATTTTACTATGCTGTACTTTTTACTTTTAATTAATTTTAGTAATAGTAATAATTTTACTATGAAGTATTGCTACTCTTAGTTGAGTAAAATTTGTGGATTCTCTACCCACTGAATGAAAAACAAACAGGTTTAACCAAAAACTCACCAGACACAAATGTGTAGTTCGTAAGTTTTATATCGAAAGAAACTGATTTAGAAAAAAATAAAATCTTTTGCTTGATGTTGTTATTTTTTGTTACTTTTATAAGTTATTGTCATCTTGGTCCTTAATGTACCAAAATTTCCATTCAGTTTTATATTTCGGTCCATCTACTGATGTAATTTTTAAATATTAAGTGATAATTTTGTGAGTTACTCAGTACTTGAGTAGACTTTTTACCAAATACTTTTTTACTCTTGAGTAAATTTATTTTTGGATGGCTACTTTTTACTTTTACTTGAGTAAAAACATGTTCAATTATCAGAATCAGTAGCCAGTAGAAACCCCTTTAGTTTCTTTTACTTGAAGAAACTTCAAGTAAAAGAAACTCCTTCACCTTTCTCTATGTTATCAATTTTCAACTGTCTTATATACAAAATATTGCTGAAATTGCTTCTCTTCTTTCTTCTATTTGTTTTAGGGTGACTTCTCTGCCCAAGGTGGGAGTCCCAGCTCCACTCTTACCTGCAGCACAACTTCCCCTTGTACAGAAAGCCCCACATCCACCCTGAGCACCAGTGCTGGAGGCCAGTCCCTTCCCCAGCCTTTACCTTTATCCTCTCCTCACCGTGGCTCCGGCAGCAGCCCCTGTGGGACGCTCTCCAGCCCTGCACACAGCCCTACCCCCTGTCCTACTTCTGGACTGATCTCTGTGAGCAGTCCTGGGCCTCCAACTCAGAGCCCCACCTCAACCTTGGAGAGCAAGGATAGTGGAATTATAGGTAAATATGATAAGATGTCTTTAAATTGCATTTTTTGCATTTTTTTTCCCACATTTAGACGTTTTTAATTTTCTTCAGCAGCTGCAGGAATGTCAGTATATGAGAAAACACAGTCAGCTGTGAAAAAAAACACAAAAAAAAACATATACACACAAATATATATATATACATTATCTATTTTTATTGATCTATTTAATGCATGGTGGAACTATTTGCGTAAAAACAGTTTTTAAAGTTGTTTGAACATAAATAGGTTTTAAATCTTCAAACATACACACTAACCTCACATGTGGTTTTTCTGAGCTGCTTGCGCCACCTCGGCCTTAAGGCTTCAGCTCCCTGCTGTCAAAACTGGGACACTGCTGTCTTTGTTGCGTATGGGTCTGATTCTCTCAAAATAGGACATTTTTTTCTCCTTAAATAGAGTTTGTATTTATAGTTGATTACAAAAGACACATCAAGTGCAACGAAGCCCCGCTGATCAAAGAGGTCATGTCTCCTGTTTTTCTCTGTTGATTAGGTAAAATGCGTGTTGTATTTTACATGTTTAAAAAAAAAAGTTTACAACCGTACTCGAGCTGTTCTCAGCATGTCTCAACCGGATTTTCCTTCCCCATTTCAGCAACCATAACAAGCTCCTCTGAGAATGAGGAGCGCAGCACTTCCAGCGACGTTCTGACAAAGGAGGAGGCCCCGGGGGGCAGCGGCGGTGTCATGGGCCGTGCGGGCGACGACCGCCATCCCGGTCAAACCCGGGACAATCTGACAGCTCCACAACCTGACGCCTTATCCAGGAGTGAGATCATGGAGCCCAGGACTCCACCAGCACCGAAAAGACCCCTCCCGCAGCACCACATCCAGGGCCTCTCCTCGCTCGCGATGCCCCGTCCAAATTCAGTGGCAGGTACAGCTTGACAGAGACGTGCTGTGTGCTTGAGGAGTTTTCAAAATGGCACATGTAGCTAGAACTCTGCAGTCAGATCCACCTTTATGCACAATACAAAGCTCATAAACTTCCATGAATTTCTCTGAATCACGTTGGAAGACTCTAATCAAGCAGCCGAGACTCCAGGAAATCTGAGAATAGTCCTGATCTTAACGCTTCTTTATGCCACGTTGCGCCCGTTTTCGCACCTTCATAAACTTTAAACAAATTAGACACAATTAGTGAGAAAGAGTTGCCTGAGCTCCCATTGTGCTGCACATGAAGCCGGCTAATGAGCGCATAAACGTAACAGCTGTGACCTGGGTGATTAATTAATGGAGGAATTAATCTGGTGTGAATGGCAAATTGATTGAATTGATTGTTGATTCGCCACTTTCTAAATACAGTAGAGGAGTAATCTACGAGATCCCTGCGATGCAGAGCACCTCGAACTGGTGCTCTACTTACGACCGAGGCCGGGTACGCTCAGTGAGCAGCACCAGTTAAAAGTCCTGGGAGGCCTCCAGTTGTCATAAAAGTAACGCCGCCCCTCCCCTTCTCTCCACAGTCACGATCTTTTGCTGGTGCGCGCCGCTCTTTTTCTTCCCTTAGATGTCAGTTCATTTGTGGTGGAAGCAAAAAGGAGAGATTCCCTACGGAGCGGATTCACAGTAATGCCTGCCAGTTTTTTGTTGTTTTTTTGTTTTTCTGTCAGCCGGTGCTTTCATTTAGACACTCTTGATGAATTTCGGAATAAAGATTTACCAAGCTGCATGTACAGTGGCTGCAACAATCCCCTTTCCAATTCATTAGAAATTCAAATGCACGAAGTGAAATGCGCATTATGATTAGCGATGCAAGATCACATGCGATTCTAACTTATTGCTGGATGAAAAATGTTTTAGCAGAACTGTAATTGTGTGAATCAGTTTAATACAAAAATGCTGCCTCAAGCACACATTAAAACTAGTGCATGTTTCAGAGACCATGCTGAGGTCTAATTTTACTGTAGGTTGAAAGGCTTGATAATCATGTGCTGTTGTCATTATATTCATAATTTGAAATTATAGTTCCAGTCTGGTGGGCCTGACTTTAGATTGAGCTTATCGCCCCAAAGACTTTTTTTATTTATTTATTTTTTTATGAATGTGTGTTTTACATTGTTTAAAATGCAAAACATTACATAAACATAAAATGTATAGACCTATGTCAAATGAATTGCAATAATATTTTGGGATTTTTTGTAGTTTAAATAATACTTAAGTATTTGAAAACAAATAAGTTCTAGCCATTTTGGGGGGAACAAAATGTAGCTATTCTAATCTTGAATTTGATTTGGATTCTCTAAAACTGGCACATCAATTTGTCCCATTTGTCTTGTAAATTTCCATAAAGTGACAGTTGCTGATGTGTAAATGAGATAAACTTGAATGAGTTACCGTGTTATTTTTCTGCAAAACAAGTGTAATATTTTTTCTCAGCTTCCCTCAGCTTTTTGCTTGGTTTGTTCTGAATGAGAAGCCACTGGTAATGTATTTGCTCCTTTGCAGCTAAGACTGCGGTGGGAGCAGGCATTTTTACAAGGTACATATTGTTACTGTTGAAGTGAAACAACTTATTTGGCTGGCACATTTCATTTCAGTTAAGTTTTTTCGCCAGGTTTACAACCTGAGCAGTTTATGGGGGTTTGACTTGATGAATACTTATATTTCAAAACTGCTGCTTCTACATTGAGATAGAAGATTAACAAAAGCAGCCCAATGGTATTGCAGAGCCTGCAGTAAATCTTATTTTAATGTCGCCTTACCTAAATCCTGTCCAAAAGCTGATGTCGTAATGTTATTGTAGTAAGGTCGTGTAATGAAATAATGTAATGAAAATCATTGCTTCTGTTATCTTTCAACAAATGTAACAGCTATGACAGAAATTAAAAGTGGGAATGACATTTTAATTGGTTAGCCCCAACTGCGCTTTTAGATTTTTTTGTTGTTGTTTGCTTCCAGTCTCTTTGCTGATCTTATCTAGTTGTAATTGTTCCTAATACTGCCTTTGAAATACCTTGGAAATAAGAACTCAGATCTGTGAATGGCATCTCACCAAATGAGAGAAAGTCAATGGGCTTTTGCTGCTGTTGATCACAGTGATGCTGCTGAATGTTTTCAGCTACGTAGTGCTTTCCGGTACTGTAGGCATTGTAACCATGCAGGAACATGTGTTTTAAACAGATGTTGCTCAGTACTGCGGCTGTGACTAATTTGCTGTAGTTAGATACAACCGAGACAAGTGCAGATAAGCTGCAGGTATTGCCACATGTTTTGTGTGCAGGCTTTGTGTCGGGTTTGAAGTTGAGGTTGGTAAGAAACCTCTGACTGTCTAAGCAGGAAATCCGACTACAGGGTGGTTTCTGTTGGGTTTTCTTGAACTGACTTAATTGTGGTTTTTGAGGATCTGCTTTGTCGTCTCAAACCCCAGTCGGTGATTGAACATAGCCGGTCGCACTGGGCAGATTCAGAAGCACAGTTTTGCTGGTTTTTCTTGCCACAGTCACCACATGCATGTCCGGTATGAGAGTTAACGACTCTATCCCTTGTGTTGTCCACTGTCGCCTATTGATGGTTGAGGAGGAAATTTTGCTGTAAAGTCAGAGATTTAATGAGATTGAAATGCTTTTGATTGTATTGCTTTGATAATATGTTTATTGCAGTTTTAATAATGTTAACTATTCAGTATATTTGTTGTTCTTTAACAGAACTGAATAGGTAAACATCAGTGACATTTAGCACTACATATTCAAGTAACTATTCTTACTTTGCACAATATTTTAAAATTTTGGAGTTGGAGTTCTGCTCTGTCGTTCAAGGAGTTCTGCTCCTTGAACGACAGCAGTTTACCAAGCAATATTTAGGAATTTAATTAGTCCGACTATCTGCTCCAGCATGCTAGGGGTGCGCTGATTGCGGTTTTTTGGCTGATCACCCATTACCAATCCTTAAGAAACCTGATATGTCGCTTCCGATAATTATTTATTTATTCTTTTAAATATAGCAAGGAAGTTGCTGAGTTGGCAACAGTGGGGTGACTATTGTTACCTGCAAACATGAAGACATGACCTGGTGGACCGGTCTATTTATTTATTCTTTTCAGTTTCTTCACTCACACAATTTAATGATCACCGATCTCTCAAAATTAAGGAAACCGGCACCAATAAACTGGCTAGCTCATAAATCAGTGCATCCCTAGTGACAGCACTTTCAAAATGGTATTACGTTAACAACAGTACTGGATCTTCTTTATTTTTCACACCATGTCTGTCTTTTGTATCTTATTAGAACTGGACTGCAAATTGTAGGCATGCTAATGACATGTGTGAATTTGAAACCATAACTTGTCAGAAATTTCTGAATTTCTGAATATAATCTTCGCGACAAAAAACACTTTTAAAATAAACATCATTTTCTGAATTCCTCTGAAGTAGAAACGTATAGCCCCAGTGATTGTTCCACCTACGTCACGTCTCTAAACGATGTTAACCTCTCAGAGACGCCGGGGGCTTGTCCGGGGCTGAACAGTTAACCTTTAAAGTGTTGAAGGATCAACAAGTGTTCTGGGGCAATCAGCTAAACAGTCGTCAGCAGCAAGGATGAAGGTGGGCAGGGAGTGTGGGATAGGTTGGACAGCGAACGGGTGGAAGGATGAGTTGTTCTGGTGTCTGTGTCAAACTGGCTGAAAACATGTTTTTACTCATTCACTGTATCGTTGGTTCTCTCAGACATTTGGCCTGGCTGTCTTTAGCCAATAATCAATCTCTCTCTCTCTCTTTCTCTCTCTCTCTCTCTCTCTCATCCCACTCCACACCTCCTTCACACTGTTTTTTCTGCAGACTGTGCTCCGTCCTCTCACTGTGGATGTTCTTTCAAGCTGCAATTCTCCACTCTTGTTTGTAATTTCATGCATGTGCCATGTCCTAAAAACCTTCTCCAGCCTGGTGGAAGAAATGTGTGTGTGTTTTTTTTATATTATTTTACTTTTCTGCTGCATATTCCTTGCACCACACCCATCAAGTTGTATTTTTACAGTTTCATGATAGTGATTCAAACCGATTTGTTTCACATAAGGGAGGCCCACGTTGTCCACAGAACAGGTTTTATGCTCTCTTAACAGCCCTGTAAATTATAATATTCACAAGCCTTCAATCACAGTCTCTCACAGTAACACTCTGCTTCTTCTGGAGGATGATGGACACATAGGGCTAGCAGATGTATCAGAAGAACACGGTCTTAGAAGTGTGGGTTGAAGGATGTACAGTATTTTAATACATTTCTGTCTCTCTATCTCGCTGTTTGAAATAAAGGAGAAAGGAAAAAATGCTTGTATCCCTAAAGAGCAGCCACATAATTTTTTAAAAAAAATGTTAGGACTATCACTGCACTGTAATATTATTGAACTATAGGACATAAGTTTGGCACATTTTGTATTGCCTGTTTTTTTTTGGTCTTTTATAGTCCAAAAGGATTCTCCCTTTTTATTCATCTCACTCTGAGCAGTTTTGAGACAACAGTGTTTTCAGATTTACAGATTTTACACCATTTCTCTTCTGCATATATGTATCAGTGCAACCAGCTGCCTTTAGAAGTGATCTAATTACTCTAAGTAGAATCCTACTAAGTATAAATCCATGTGTTTGTGAAGGCATCAGATGTTTGTTAAAGGAGAACAAACAGCAAAATGAACACACCAGAAAAGGCAAAGGTGAAGTTGTAATTTAGGGTTAGGCTATAAAAAATGTTCCTGGCCTAGCATTTTGTCAGCTGTTTCTGTGGCAGAAAATTCACACCACACGTCTCCATCAATGTCCTAACCACACTGTGAGGCATGGTGGTGGCTGCATCATAGTGTGGGTACATGCTTATTCTTTTTACAACAGGGAAAGGGAAGCTGGTCGCTTAAATGAGTTTATTGGGACAGAGTAGTGCTGAATACAAAGCAATCCTAGAAGAAAACTATGTGGGCTAAAAAATAAATTGTGAACTTGTTCACTGAGCTTGAGCTATTTTAAAAATAAAAGTTTGGATGTGAAAAGCTGGTAGAGACACAGACCAAAGCACAATCTGAATGTCATGTACCATTTTCCTTCTCTGTTACGGTGTCATTGTACTTCCTAAAATCTGAATAAACACATTGTGAAACACACAGTTAATACATCAATTCACAAATTAAATAAATAATTAGAAACTTTAGAAGCTAAAAACTTAAAGATGAGCAAAATAATAAACAAAAACAACTTCCATCCCAGTAAGCAGAAACAATTCTACTTGCAGGGGATGTAATCTATTTAGCTGGTTCTCTGCCATGCTTGGATTCATAAACCGCTTGGATTAAACTCAGAGAGAGAGGAACTACAAACAGATTAAACTAGAATAGAGGTTCTTCGCTGTTTTTCCCCTCTGCAAGCTTAACAGTCAGAAAACCAGCTAAACTATAAAATGAACAGATTTTACAGCATGTAAATGTTTATCATATGGTGATAATCGCACAGTAACAAAAAAGTATTATAGCTTATTATAAAAAGCTATTTCTGTGTCTCTCCAGAGAGAGCATCACTTTCTAGTTCCTTCTCCTCTGTCTTCTTGAGAAACTGAATCTAATCAACTTTGAAAATGTCAAAAATGTTCTTACCTCGGATGTATTCGTACCTGCTTATATGGTAAGGGTCCTCAGTTGCTCAGCAACCTCAGAGCTATTTTTTTTTTTTTGATAACTTGTGAACCGTACAGTGGGAATTATCAGGTGGCTTTAGGTAAAACCTCCCGGGACCAGCAGCCTTCTCTGCATGAGAGGTCAACATGTGAAACTCCTCACCTGCAGAGCACACAATGAACCACGACTCATCCCTTCAGATTAAAACTGAAGCAGCACCATGCTTTGGTTAATTTGAACTAATTTAGTTTTACTAATAGCTTTTTTGTATCGTATGGTCTTAATGATTTGCATTTGCATTTTAAACATTGTAAGATATTTGCTATGTTTTTTTTATACAACCAAGCTAGGCATTACAAAATAGATTAGACTGTAAATGCTAGAGTTTACTGTATTTGTTCATTCTTGACAACGCTACCTCGATAAATGAATTAATAAAGTAAACTAAAAACTGGACTGAAATCATCCATAATAAGAGTATTAATTCCACAATGGAAATATTGCTGGAATGTCCACAGTTAGGTGTGATTAGACAGTTAGTGGTCGTATATTACACTATGGCACATAGATAGTAATAATAATAGACATTTTCCAATGTGCATCATCAAGTCTTGTGTCATCAGAGCTTTGTTAATATGCAGACGACTTGTTCTTTCTTCCTTTTTGGTTCAGTTTTGCTGCTGGATGTTTTGAAAAATTCATAATTTTTTTTTGCAAAAGACTAAAAGGTGCATGACACATTTAGTTCTTACTGTTCCTGCAACATGGAGTGACGACTCAGCTAAAAATCATTAAAACTGCAGAAAGTGGGCTAGGATAAATTCTGTGGCGCGAGTGGGTTTATAGTTGGAATGTGGGTGTTTAGAGATCTGTTTTTTTTTTTTTTGTTTCTGAGAACTTCAATAAGATGCTTCTCATTTCCCAAGTTGGCTTCTCGTTGGCCAACACATTCTTACATTACAATCAGATGTATTCCTTCTGACGCCTTTGTCAAAATCCCTTTTGGCAAAGGTACAAAAGGCATTTTATACCTTTGTCAGATTCAGATTACTGAGTGTGAGATATGTTCATTCCTGCTCTCTCCGTCTTTTCTCCTCAAGGTCACTGAGCTTGTATCTTTATCTGTTTATGCCTCACATCTCCATGGATACAGTAATTGACTTGCATATCTGCAGTATGCAGGTGGTTTCTTTTTTAATGCACATTTCCTGCATGTTTCTCACACACTGAATTATTTCCAACCCATTCTCTCTGCACAGCAACAAGCTCCACTCGACTGGAGGATCTGAGTTATCTGGACAACCAAAGGGCTTCGGGGCACCGGGGCTCCGTCCGAAAGCACAACACAGCTGGGCGCACAAGCGATGAGTCTAAAGGTGCTTTCTGGTTTCACTTCGGGTATTTTTTTTCACTCAGTGGGTTGCAGAAGCACCTACAGATCTGTAAATCCCTCTCCCCAATCACTTAAGAATGCATAAAGTTTTCTGCTCTCAAACTGTGCAAACTCTGTCCTCTCATTGTGTACAGGAAGACTGGTGCCATTCAAGCAAACAGACATAATGCTAAAACCACTGCTGTTCGAAGTCCCCGGGGTCACCGCAGAAACGCCTTTCGTCGGCCGGGACTGGCTATTTGCACGGCTGGAGGAGGTCTTGAGGAAAACGAGCACCTGCGAGGGCCGCGGCGCAGTGATAGTGGGGAACGCCGGATCGGGCAAGACCGCCATCATCTGGCGGCTTGTGACGCTCAGCTGCCACGGAATGCGAACGCCGCAGGGAACCGCCATTGACCCCCACAGCCCCAAATCCTCCCCTAAATGTAAGATTAGTTTAAGATTAGTTTAACCTGAATTCGTTATCCTCCAGTGAAGTCAAATTCTTTTGAGTTATTGGGGGGAAAAAAAAGTTTTTTACAAGTAGTTGGCAACTAGGTCACACAATCTTTGTTCAAGTTCTCCCCTGAGGTTTGTCTACTGATTGCAGTTTTGTAAGAAGAGGGAGATTGTTGTTTTTTTCTCTTGTTCCTCCCTTGAGTGGCACAGAAACGGTTCTTTTGTCTGAACAATGTGAAGACAGCCCTCTCATGTGAGTGGATTGTGCACATAAGTGCACGCTGAGACGTGCCGAAAATTTATCTCGAAGAAGCGAGATAAATTTGCAGGAATGCACGAAAATGCAGGAAGGGATAAAATTTGAATGTTATTTTCTTGATGTTTTCTTAATTTCTTGTTTACAGAACTGAGTATTGTCAGGTTTATAGGATAAAAGCAAAGCAGCAAGGAAAAGGCCAGGTTGCATTTATTTTTCAGCACTGTTGCATTATTTAGTGATATCTCTACTGTATAATGTCATTTCATTTTAACTTGACAAAGGATACATCAAGGCTGGAGAGCAGCTCTGTGAGTAGAAGATTAAAACCTCATTTTTTTCTCTTGATTTTGCTGTTTCCAATCTAGCTTCCAGAAGAAGTGAATACTTTTCAGCATAGATATGTTCTAATAATGCATTTATTTGACTGATTTTCTTCATTTCTATGCATGTCTTGCTATTGGTTTGTTCTTTGCTGCAGCTGGAGACAAGCAGGGAAAAGCAGCCTCCAACCAGAGCTCTGCTGCAGGAGCAAGTGATAATGCAGGACAGAGGAAGGAGGCTGTGAGATGCCTGGCTGCCAAGGTAATATGAAAATCCATATGTATTTACATTTTCGCTTTTTTTTTTTCTTTTTCTTTGAAATAAATAAAAAGGTTTCTCTTAATTTCTCATAAATTAGTATCTAAAACAATATATATATATATATATATATATATATATCCATTTATACATATGCTATGAACAGGAGATGATTAAGACCATACAACTGACAAAAGAAACTAATACAAAAGGAATGAGAGAAACAAGACTGACAAGGAAAATGAATATGAAGCGACAGCTAGAAATTTTGATTGTTGTTGATGAAGGAAGAGATGAAAAAGAGTCACAGATTTTAAAATTGCAATAATAGTGGGAAGACTGATTGGTAATAAATATAAGTAATAGAATAAAATCTATATTCAATTTAAACAGCTCATATAATTATTACTATAATAAAATAAATATTGTAATGTTCAAAGCAGTGAGAAAGTAGAAAAGAAGTAGTAAAGTCTCCCTGTGGGTTTTTGTTCTTTAGGTATTAACAAAGGTGAAATCTGAAGGATATGGGTGGCTTGTAAAATAAAACCAGATCTGAAGCATATGAGGGTTTTAACCATTAATGACTTTAAAACTCATTAGAGTACCTTAACATCAATTTTAAAACATTCAGGTAGCCAAAGGAGAGAATTAGAAATAAATGGGATAATGTGAGCTTCCTTTCGGGTCTTTGTCGGCATTAATGGATATAAATGTTGTTGTAGTTGTAGAGGGACTGTGTTGGGGTTTTTTTCTTCTGAAACCCAGTAAACAGAATTGCAGTAATTTATTCTGTAAACCTATAAAAGTGTGCATTAAAGTCTCTACCTTGAACTCACAGAGAAATATTCACCTCTTTGTTCTCTGAGGGATAAAACTGCAACACTGGAAGCATTTTTAAACTGAAGTAAGAAACTTAAATTATAACCTTAATGCCAGGGTTTTTATTTGACGAGGTTATTTGAATTTTTACTCTAATAAGAAAATTATATTTCATATTTTTGTTGACATTAAAATTCTTTTATGTTTAATCAAAGTGATTTACCTTTTTCACAGCTTCTTCTAAAGATAGCGCTGCTTTGAAATAAGAGATATTTTGCTATTGGACGATCGTGAAACTACTCTTCTAATGCCTGGAGCTACACACTTTTAAACCAGATTTCAATGCTGGACCCAAACCAAATGTCTGTTTCCAAGCTGACCTCTTTTCTCACAGTAGTTCCTCTCTCAGAAATTGAACTGGAAAAACACACACATTTAGGACAAAGCACAACTGCAGACATTATCTCAGAGAACATGTCTATATGGTTACTCATGCTGTTGCTGAGCAGACTGCTGACTCACCTGCAGTTACACCAGATGAAAGGAAGAACTCGCATTCATATTATAGGAATGCCCTCAGTGTCTTTTCATTTGTTTGTTCTCAGTAGTCTTGCCAGTTTTTTTAAATATAACAATAAAATAAGCCATTCTAAACAGCACTCCAGGGATCTATGAGTGTATCCAGCATTTCACAGAGAACTTACAAGGGATCAGTCATACAAGACATTTAGGTAGTTGGAGGTAGTTTTGTGTTTTGTAGTTTTTTTTTCTGTCTTATGTTCAAAGAGTTGCATGGCTGCACATTTGTGACACCAATGTCAGAGTGTTGGTCTCTGTTTCTGGGCACATGTAGAACACGCTGCTGAGTGCATCGCATAGATGACATAGAAGCTTCTAAATTTACTAACTTGGCCTCAATAAGAGTTTCCATGGGAACTAGTCAGACTGCTTGTGATGGTGAGGATGTTTGCTCAAAAGCGAAATCTTTGATGATGTTGTGTGTGTGTGTATGTGTGAACTACCCATATCTCACACTCAGACCTGTAATCAATCAAACCTGGAGTATTTGCTCTTGCTGCAAAAAGAAACACCACAAAGAAACGGCAAACCTTCAAGCAAATAATTGTAAATTTTTTTCCTGGTCTCATCAGTAGTGCTTGTTTTATTCTTTTGGTTTTATTCTTCTCTTTACTTTTCTTTTTCTGTCTGAATAAAACAGCTTGCGTTTGCTCTGACTGTTTGTTGGGAGAGGAATTGTGTGTTAATCTGCTGGATGTACAGTTGCTCTGGTTGAGATTCACACACACACACGCACACACACACACACACACACACACACACACACACACACACACACACACACACACGCACACGCACACGCACAAGCACACGCACACACACAAAAAAACTACTTTAGCTCATTTAGCCACTACTTTCTGCAGACATTTACTTGTGTTACATCTTTGTATTATTACATTAACACTCAACACTTTAAAGTCATGAATTGTAGATTAAGTTGCTCCTCTGCTGTGTATTTTTAAAGGAATGCAAACAGATGTTCTAAATTATACAGCTGTGTTGTCTCCACTCCTCCAGTTTAAAAGCATTGCAGCTACTGTAAATTATTGCAATGTGGGCAGAAAACTTGAATTCAATGTTGGCATTGGATGACTAGTGCCGTAAAAAAATACCTTTGTAGTAGTAAAATGTACAAAATGAAAAGCTACAGTATATTATAAGAAATAAATGTAGATATCTTTAAGGGACAAAGGGTGCAAGAAAATGGATGGATGGATGGATGGATGTAGATATCTTTATTTCTGTAATACATTTCTATGTGCTACCATACAGTTCAAGCTGACATTTTTTTTGTTACTTCATTAAATTTACTTTAAATTACAGGAAACCACATCCATTACAAAACATTGGTTATTACCATTGGCACTGGCAAATATGAGGGATTATTCTGTAATAAATAAGCAAATGGGCAAACTGAACTGGAAATGTTGCTGGCTAACAATCTAACTTCCTGTTACTACTTTTACTTTGCTTTCATTATAGTGTGCTGCTTGTACTGGTTGGATCTAGCAAAACAAAAGCCTTTTGGGAGTGATCCCCAAGGTAGGCTATTAGATCGTATCATCATAGTTAAAAAATTAGGACATTTATTCTCAGTCCAACCAAAATTCCTAATTAAAACCAACTTGAGCAACTCTTGGGCCTACCGAAGCTATATTGCTATTTTTTTTATTTGCAAACAGAAGCATAAAAAAAACATTTTTGTTATTTATCTCAGTACTTTAGCTGAAACTAGGTGGATGAGTGAAATATTCAGACATGCAGCACAGTCAGTATGGTCTTACTTTTACATAATCTTTTTCTCAGTAGCGTCTCCAGCTTCATGTTGCTTATTTCATGGGCAAATCACACATTCCTTCCCTCTCGTCCAACTTTTTTTTTTCTTTTTTCCACATTTACAGCTTTTTCTGTTTCCACCAGATATTGCCAGCAACATTAATTAATTATTGCGAAAAAGGTAGTTTCAGATTGCACTTCAGTTTTACATTGTTTCACTCTCTGCTTTCCCCTGCCAGGTGGTGGCCTACCACTTCTGCCAGGCAGACAACACCTACACCTGCCTGGTCCCGGAGTTTGTCCACAGCGTCGCCGCCCTGCTGGCCAGAGCTCCTCAGCTTGCCCCGTACCGGGAACTCTTGGCACAGGAGCCACACCTGCAAAATCAGCTTAGCTTGCGTTCCTGCGTTCAAGATCCCATCGCTGCCTTCAGGAAGGGCGTCCTTGAGCCTCTGGCCAGCTTGCGCAAAGGTACAGAGGGAAACGATTCGATGTCGAAATCTAAATAACTCTTTTTGGTTTTTAATAAGCTCGGCTTTCAGGCGTGCTAAGGGTCCATCTCCTCCACGAAATTACTTGTTAATGATACTATGATGGCTCATAGATTATTTTCCCTAGTTAAGGTCAGCGGCTGGAAACATTAAAGCGTTCAAACGGATGTTTTGTCATTTTAGATGGAGGAACGATGAGTGTTATATTTGCCCTGGTGAATCATCGGCCTCCCCCGGGATTTCAAGGTCACCAAATACTTTAAAGTGGGGGCGGAGGGGGACTCGCATGTTGTGGGCTCATTAGCCACCGGCTCACTTTCTCATGATGCAGTTAGTCAGCTAGATGGATGTGTTATTACAGTCGGGGCCCTCCACAGTCTGAGCAGAGGAGTGTTTTGTCTATTTCATCTCTATTAAAGAGGTCAGAGAGAAAAAAAAAACCTGGAGAGGCCCTCGTGTGAGTGAGTGTGGGTTGTCTGGACCTCGCAGCCTTGTGGAAATGGCTTGACAGCTTTGATAATGTGAAACATGATGGATACGTCGTGTATCAAGTCAGTTTGCAACAATGGCCTCCGGCCTCTTTCAGCTGAAGACACATCAACTGTTTTCTCATTACGTCCTGTGCCGTTAGAGAAAGACGCACCGGTCTCATCAATATCTCACTCATTTACAAGGGTAACAACATCAATGTCAGGTTATTATTGTGCTTATTATTGTGCATCAGTCTCTCCGTCTCTTCTCTGCCTCCTGTTTTCAGAGCGAAGGCTACCCGAGGAGGACTACATCATACTGGTCGACAGTCTCAACGAAGCCGAGTTTCACAAGCCGGACTACGGGGACACGGTCGCCACCTTTATCACCAAAATCATTTCCAAGTTTCCCCACTGGCTGAAGCTGGTGGTCACGGTCAGGACGGGGCTGGTGGTGAGTTGGTGTGTGGTGGATGGAGGTAGCGGCACACAATGGCTCTGTTCTATTTTATTCCTCTGCGTAACCCTGAAATATCCCCCCCACAAACACTGGAGGCACGTGACTGTGCGTGAATCCTGCCTCTCTAGCTGTATTTTAAGCTCTGTCATTGACTGTCATAACATACAGTCATGTCCCATTAAAACTTAATAATGCACTCCAAGGTGGCGCCAGTTCTATATGGTTAATATTGCTCACTGTGCACATAAGCTAAAAAAATTCTCTTCCTCCTCTGCTTCCCTTCATCTGTGTTTCCCTCATTCCCCACCCACTCAGTCCCACTCTGTGGTCAGAATAAACTCGAAACAAGTGAAAATAGCATTTTTTTTTTATTACCGAGGCCTCCTGTCAAAAGTTTTATATTTAGCATATTTGATAGTATTTCCTGTACAGGTGATTCTCCAGCTGGCTGTTTCTGGGATAAAAGAAGACTCTTGATAATGTTCGACAGAAACAGTCACACTCAGACGAGCATTCAACGTTACTGTGTCTATGTTGCCTCTTCGTGCTTAAGCAAATCCATTCTACACCTGTCAGCTAAATAAATACCAAAAGGCAATTGAAAAAAAAAAAAGAAAAAACATTTCTCCACATTACTCACAGTGACGAGGCTGTCTGCGATGCAGTTGTTTCTGCTCTTCCCTTAAGAGGTAGTCCGTGCTGATTATCTCGAAATGACAAATAATCGTCTTACTGTGCACCGCATTTCTCACCTCCCCGGGAAACAAAAAAACTGCTTTATTCCACTGCTGTCTTGTAAAGAAAAGGCAGGCTTAGAT
Source organism: Micropoecilia bifurca (assembly GCA_903067075.1). NCBI lineage: Eukaryota > Metazoa > Chordata > Actinopteri > Cyprinodontiformes > Poeciliidae > Micropoecilia > Micropoecilia bifurca. The sequence continues at coordinate 11,267 of CAEGAF010044300.1, read as the reverse complement.
GCAATCAACTGATTGATTTTTTTTTTTGTATTTCCCACACAGAATGTACAAGTTACTGTGTATAATTTGCAGATTTCACTGTGAATGCTAACTTGGGGGGGGGGATGTCAATTCTGTTGAGTGAAATCTTGTTAAATGATGTAGACCCTTGCGTGTGTGTAATCTTTCTGAGTTAAAGGAGCATTGTACAGATTGTCTCAAAATTATGTCAAATCTATTGCAATTTCATCTTTTTGTAAAGTCTTACTGCTGCGCTGCTGAAACTGCTGGATAGTAGCATGTTGTGCTCTTCCCACCATGCTGCTCGGCGGTGGCGTTCAGAGTTTGGCACCGCTGCTCTCTCTGTAGTCTGATGTATTTTCTCAATCTGGTTGCTAATCTCACCAAACAGTAGGCACATCTGTCCTATACTGAAGCCAAGCCTCCAAAAGCTCGCATGGATTACACACTGAATTGTTGGTAATACTAGCGGGAGTCTGCTGGGAGCATGGAGCTTGACATCTCGCCAGACGATTACATAATTAAATTAGAGTTTGGAGGAATACAAAACATGTTAGAGTCCTTTTCCTCAAGATGTGTCCAAAGACAGAGAGAGAGAGAAAAAAAGATGACAAAATTGAAAAGCAGGACTGTTATTCTACTCTTGCGTTTTCATCCTCAATATATGGGAAGTTTCATTAAAAACACAAGAGGGTAGTGAAAGAGGATGCAAACTGTGCTTGCATCCTTGGTTGCAAGCACAGTTTGCAACCAAGGATGCACTGTGTTCCTGAAACTAAATGTCACTTTTCTTTAATTGAAGCACTTATTGACTGAGAAACAATTTTTTTTTGTTCATTATAGCCTGTTTAATCCAACACTGAGCAGCTGGAGATGGCAAGAGAGAAGCTGAAATGTGAATCTGAGAGATGCCTGTGAGCAATGGCAGAGCCTGAGTCATTGTCACACTATTTACTGTACTCCTTCCCATGGCTCTGCATGAGTCAGAGACAACAGCATTTGAATAATGACTCCAGATTTTTGGTGCCTTTATGTTTAGCTTATGTGCCAAAGAGACGCTTCTCTAAATGCTGATGTATATGTGTTGAACCCGTAGTTAAGCGGTCTTCCTCCTGTGTAGGAAATCACCACACTACTTCCCTTCGCTGGCATTTCACTGGACATCCTGCCAGACAGCAGCGATCTGGGAGCTGACCTGAGCGACTACATCCATCACCGGGTCAGCGGCAGCAGCCAGATTGCCACTAATGTTACCACGCCGACAGGCTCGGCTCCTGATCCTCTGCTCCTCAGCAAGTTCAGCAGCAACCTCTCGACCCGGAGCCACGGCTCCATCCTCTATCTCCAGCTGACTCTGGATCTCTTCCACAAAGGTCAACTGGCTCTGAAAGGAGGAAACTACCTGGTTGTGCCTGTCTCCCTGTCAGAGGTCAGACATTTGTGTTTGTCTTCGGATGCTGCATTACAAAACATTCAAAGGTGCCTCTCAACTTCTTCCTGTTTTGTCACATTGAAACCAGAAACCTCTATTCATTCCACTCTCTTATAAATAAGCTATGCAGCTGTGGATACAACGTAGCTCGCCACCATCAGCGTGTGAATGTTTGTATGAAACACTGAATGTAGCATAAAGCGATTTGGATTCCTCTGACTTGATAAAGTGCTATACAAATGTAAGCCGTTTACAATTGACCTAATAAATAAAGTTTACCTTCATGCATTAGTCGCTAATTGAAATGAGCGGTACAGCACAGCTGCAAACCTACAAAGACAATCCTGTTTATGTAAATTGACAGGCCAGAAAATGACACACAGAAACCAAGGAGAGCATTATAACTTAGGAGCTGCAGAGATCCACGGCTCGGGTGGAAAATCTGTTGGCATTTCAATTATTATACTTTAGGATTTCCTCCTGGTTCACCTGCCAGACTTATGGTGGACTGGTTTAGATCAAGGTGCATTCATGTGTTGGCCAAGTCAAAGCCCAGACCTAAATACAGTTGTGAATCTGTGTTTGAGCTAATCTGAATGAGCGAAAACTCTCTAGAGTCTAGATGTTAAAGGTGATAGAGATTTACCACAAAAAACTAATTGCAGCAAAGTGTGTCTTTGCAGGGAGGACGAAAACAAACACACACCACACTTTCCAGATTTTTATTTGTGCTGTTTCATTGTGTTGGTGCATCCCACAAAAATCCCAATAATACATCTTAAAAGTTTGTGGCGAGAAAATGTGTTACTGTTGCAGGACACAGTGTGTTAGATCACAACTCAGAGGTGGACGTACATTTATTTTATTAAGTTCTTGTTTTAATTCTTGCATAATCTTTAACATTCGCTCCTACCAAAGAAAGAGAGGCACTCTCTTCTCTAGCTGTATTTTTGGAAGCTGCCCTTCTGTCTTTTATCGGCTGAAGTACAATGTCTTAACACTCATCTGTCACCCTGTGAGCCGCCTGTCAGAAAATGCCCTGAAGCTGAAGTAATTAGTGTCCACGCACCAATCACGCAGGCAGGCGGCTATTGTTCTGGTCTTTTCTTTTATGAAAACAGAGAAGAAGCTTACCCCCACGCTGTTCAGATTATTAAAGATAACATGACAGGATCAAAAACTTTACACAGAATGCCAGAATTAGGAAACCGCCACAAAGGTAAAAGCATTGAAATGTGACATAATCAAAAGTGTTAAGAAATTAGAATGTCAGAGAAGCCTGGCTTGTTGTATTCACACAAATTGGAATGCATAATGATTTAGCGATTATGTCATGAATGTGGAGATTAATAGTGGGTTAAATATGTGTTGGTTTCTCTCTTGAACTCCTATAAAAGAAAAGGTTGGAGATTTTTGACTAAAATGGCTGTAATTGGGCCAAATTGGGGCTAAATTAAAAGCTTTCTGGACGTCTACATTGTATAGATGTTTGCATTCTTCTCAGGTTCAAAAGAATAATTGCACGCTGTCAGAGGCTCCTGAACCTATAACCCTTCAAGCACTTTTAACATTCTGCTGAATGAATACGCTACACAGATATTGGCACCACAATGCTACAGTAATCTCTCTGTATTGTTGGTTAATGTTTGCGATAATACTTTATTTGAAGGGGTGTGCATAAGACTGACATGACACTGTCATAAACATGACATAACACCTGTCATGCTTATGACATGCTTATGACACCTGTCATGCTTATGACAGGTGTTATGACAGGTGTTATGTCATGGTAAATAATCACACTTTTAATGCAAAGTTGCTCTAAACATTGCATTGAAAGTCCATTAAAAGTGCCTTAAATTACACACTCTTAAATTATCATAATTTACAAATTCATGCAAAGTTGGCACTGCATGAGAAAGTAAAACAAACTAAAAAAGGTTTTGTGACTTTTAACTTACAGTTTTGACACCCAATGCAAAAAAGAGCCAATTCCACCATCTGAATCAGCTAATGTTGCAAAATTGAAGCTTGGGAGATAGAAGCCCGATTAGTTATTGGTGGTTGGACTTCTGGATGTTTCTGCTACATCCACATGAAACACTGGAGCTCAAATGATCACCTCTTTGACCTAGAACCCTCTTCCTTGATTATTCACTTTCCTTAGGCCGTATAAGGAGGAATTCTTCCGTTTTGAAATAACGGAGACCACAGTAGATTTCAGAGCATTCAATGTTACCAATATTTTATTAGTAGCCTTTCCCAGATTTATGCCTTAAAACTGTTCAGCTATGAATATCTACAGACATTTCATTTGACTTCAGAGCCCTTCAGAACTGCAAAACCTCATATATGTAACTTGAGTCAACTTCAAAGCAAAAGCTGAATCTTTAAGGTAAAATTTCTATTTAAATTTGGCATTTGTCTCATAAAACATGAGGAAACTATTAACATATGGATTTTAGAATCAACTCATAGCATAAAGTGTGGAAAACGATAATCACTGTTAATCCTTACTGAATGCATTACTATACATTTTTGACAAGCCATGTAATGTAGAAACAAAGCATTTCTTTCTGTGTTACTTTAAGCCACATATATATTTATATATTGTACATAAACTTTTGACTTCGACATCAGAAGTCTAACGATCCAACAATCCGGATAGCTGAAACACGAACCAGCTGAGATCATGGGGGGAAAATGGATTCCAACATGCTGACGAGCTTCTGTTGTTTCCCTTCCGCAGCAGATGCTTTCCTCGGTCCAGATGATCTAATTAGTGTTTACAATGAACCCATATGAGACAAACATCTGACATGTAAGAGTTTTCGAACCAAATGCAGTACTGTGCACAAAAAAAGCGTATATGTTTCCACTAGCAGATTTTTTTCATGCATCAACGCAACATCAATCAGAGTTAATGTACGGCAATATTTGTATAAAACGTCACGTTTCAAATGTAAAGCCTCAACGACGACTGGCTCTGTCTGCTAGGTGTACCTGCTGATGTGTCGCGAAAGCTTTCCGGATAAAGACGTCTTCGAGCAGGTCCTTCCGGTGCTAAATGTGGCGCTGGCGTCTCTGCACCCACTGACTGATGAACAAATGTTCAGGGCACTGAACGCAGGCAGTGTGAAGGGGGAGCTGGAGTGGAACGACTTCCAGCAGAGATTAGACAGTCTGGCTGGATTCATGGTAAGACCCCTGATGTTACTTCGTGGAAGAATCTATAATGATTCAGCCTTTGTTTGGATTGAATCTGGCGTTTTGTGACTTAACTCGATGGTTCTAATAATATGGCGGGGTTTTATTTACTGTGAGGGTTTGATCATAGAAACCTTTGCTAGACTGACGTAGATCAATCCGATTGTGAGTCAGGGTCCATTTAGTTGCAAACGTGCCTCTCAAACAGCCCAAAATGTAATTTGACTCAGTTTTTCTCAATTATCGTCATGTGATTGAAGGTCAGACGCAGGGATGGCACTCGGATGCTGTGCCATCCCTCCTTCAGAGAGTGGCTGGTCTGGAGAGCAGATGGAGAAAGCACAGATTTTCTTTGTGACCCAAGGTGAGCCTAACTTTCTATTCATGATACATCAGTTTCGGTATCTGAGCGTTCAAATGATCAAACTCTTGCATGTACGTGTCTCTCCAGGAGTGGCCACGCTCTGCTGGCTTTCATGTTCTCCAGACAGGAGGGAAAGCTGAACCGTCAGCAGACCATGGAACTGGGACACCACATCCTCAAAGCACACATTTTCAAAGTAACAACACCTCAGAGTGGTCGGTGTTTAACTGTAGGCCTGTTACTGAACACATGAGCATCTTCCTCTGGTCCGTAAAAGTCAGTTTTTTGGGGGGTGTAAGGTTCTATGGGCTAATAAGTAGTCAGTGTTTATAGTAGAGGGCATAGTTATGCCATCACAGATGGAGCTCATGTAATGCTCCTCAAACAACCCAAACTTAAACATTACTAGCAGTTTGAGTCCATTTTTAATTTGTTTAAATTATTATTACATTCTACTATCTGGCATTAACTAGGTGGAAACATTTTAATAATTGCCTGATGCAAAAGTTGAGATGTGTAATATTTAGTGACATGCAGTCCATTTTCAGTAAATAAGAATATTATTAAAAAGTTCATTCATTTCAGACTCAAGTCATTCAGTGAAACATATTATTTAATTACACACAGACTGATGTTTTTAAGCCTTTATTTGTTGACTGTGATGATTCCCCTTTATTCTTCATGTTCACCTTTACTGTTTAGAAGACCCTGACTACTCATAATACCTCCATATAACATCACTTTAAAAAAAAAGTCCCTTCACATCAACCTCACGTATCAACACTAGTCATATACGTAAACACCCACAGCTGATAATGTTTCTTCAGTGTGAGTGCTTCATGCTGTTCATGTTGATTTACTCCTGAGACACGACTCAGATTGTGCCGTGCAGAACGGAGCAGGTGTTATCTGACTCTGTGTGTTTGTGTTCCTCACACACAGGGTCTGAGTAAGAAGACTGGCGTGTCCTCCAGCGTTCTTCAGGCCATGTGGGTAAACTGCAGCACAGACAGTCTGTCAGCTGCACTGGGCTCCCTGAGGAACCTGTACACCCCTAACATCAAGGTGACACACAGTAGTGAGCTTTAACAGAACATCTTTTTGCACGGAGAGAATTCAGACAAAGATAAATATTTTGTTGCTTTGTGAAAATGGTGTCGCAGGTAAGTCGTCTGCTGATGCTCGGTGGGGCGAGTGCGACCTGGTGTACGGAGGTGATAGGACACGCCCCCATCCTGGCTGTTCATGCCCACCTGGGTCATGTGGAGATGGTGGCTTTGCTGCTCGAAATGGGTGCGCCTGTAGATGGGACCACTGGCAGCGGCATGACGCCGCTTTGTCTGGCGGCTGCGGCGGGACACGCCGACATCGTCAGCCTGCTCTGCAAGAAAGGAGCAAAGGTCAGTGTCGTTTTTGTGGAGTTTACCGTAGATCAGTCTAAATGTTCTTGTCCTGTAGCAGATTATTTAATATTTCAGCAAAATCTCTCACATGTGGATGAAAGAACCTAACTTGGCAGAGGTGCTTCAGTGGCTTGCTTTTTTTGAAAAAGAAAAATTAAAGTTGCCAGCCATTTTTCAAGATGGCTGCCAAGATGGCTGTCAAGGAAGATTTTTTTTCCCAATAAATTTGCCAATTTTTATCACAGATGAATACTTTTGGTGTCAAATGATACATGATTGCACCAAGAGAAATCATGTTTACTGAAAATGTTTATGTTTTTCAAGATGGCCAACCTGGTTGTCATAGCAAAATCATCAATTAGATTAATGTATAGCGACATACTTTGAGCTATAGAAATCAGATACATGTTCTTGATCTTGTGATTCCTTTTCTTGTGGACATTTTTCAAAATGGCGGCAATGGTGTGACAGAGAATATATGTTCGTACTAAAATCGGCAGTAGTTATTTCCTGCAGTGAGCACAGCTAAACAAAAAAAGTACCACTAATTCGCTAAGCAAGAATCTCAGCTCTGCTAATGTTAAATGGCTAAAGCTAACCATAAAGACAACTGTCTCTCAGTCCGTCACACATCTTCATCTCCTTCAAGTTGATGACTGAGGTGAGACGTACAAAGAGGAAATTCCTCTGTTTCAGGTTTGATAAAGTTAATCCATAATAATGGGAAAAGTTTTATGGCAATAATTGGTGTAAAAGGTGTCAAAAACGTCATCCGATTAAAAAAATGGCTATCATTCTGAAATGCTTGTGACTAATGGGAAATATGAAGAAACATACAACGTAAGGGGTGGGCATACAAATTTTTTATCCTCGTATCCACGTTTGAAAAGGTTTCTACAGTAATATCCTGCACTACAGTGACAGAACTCTGCCTCTTAAGATATCTGGACTGCTCTGGTTTTACAGTCACCACAGTTTGAAGCTCTATTCTGGGAGAGAGATGAAATAAACGGGACTGATCTAGGCCAGTGTATTACAGCCTCAGCCAGGATGAGGGTTGAGGGTCCCTCTGTGTTCCCCTCTGTTGCCAGGTGGGACACGCCGATAAGAGCGGCCAGTGTGCGCTGGTCCATGCCGGGCTCAAAGGCCATGCGGAAATCACCGGCATCGTGCTGGGCCAGGATTGGGGCACAGATGTCCCCGCCGATCCGCAGCAGCAACACGGCAACGAGACGACGATTGGGAAAATACAGGCAGCCCAGCAAGCGGTGACGGCCGCGGCCAGTGTGGGACACACGCAGGTACGACTTAGATCAAAATAAATAAAAAAAAAACCATTTTTTTAACGCCGATGAAATACATCTGCATGTAGATCACGGCGCGAGTCCTCGGCAGACGCAGGAGATTACCTTTGAAGCCGATTGTTATTTTCTCTAGTTCAAGCTCCGCTGGTGCTTTGGTCTGTGTTCTTCACGCAGCAAGGCAGCAATAGAAGACTGTCAAATTGTGTTATTTCTTTTCTGCAGGTGGTGAAAAGCTTTCTGGATTTGAAAGATGAACAGCTGGCAGTGCAGATGGACGCTCACGACTCACTCTGGGGAGAAACGGGTGCGTTTCTCCCATCAGTCACAAAGATTTATCTTTCTCACCTATTTTCGTCCGTCAGCGTGGTGCTGGAGTCACGCTCAGGGGCTCAAGTGTTAACATGTCAGGCCGGTTCTATCTCTCTCCCGCAAATTTAAAGTTAGATTTTTATAACTCGGCGCCACTCTGGCTGATACCAAACGGCTTTGTTTTACCGAAATGAAGCTAAATCGAGCGAAGGCGATTTTTACGGCATCCAAAGAGTGGCCGTTATTCAGCTGCGATATTTCACCCTCGTCACAGATGCAGATTTCCTTTTGGTCCATTTCATGAGGCCACGTCAGACGAAGCCTGCATCTGTGCTCGCTGCACCATTACGGTGTAATTGTGTTAAAAAGTCCCCTGCAGTCCTCGGATCGAAAACACCGGAGCATGAAAAAGCCTTGTAAATCACATATATAATATGAAATCTCTGTATCATTGGGTTAGAGTCCATTAGTGCAGGTAAAACAGTCATGTTAAGGTCTTATTACTGAACCAGGCGTTCCAGCTTCTCTTTAGATTACCCCAGGCAGCGGCGTACAAAGTGCATCACTCTTATTGAATGTTGTCTTTAATGAGAGCATTTTCACTCGTGTGTATTTAAATCCAAGCTTTTCAAAGTAAAGACTGAGCCTCTGTTTGTTCTTTGTCCCTCATGACAATGTCTCCTCATTAAAGGCAGCATTGTGTAATTGACTGGCCTCTGAGGCATGTGGATGCGAGAAATATAAAGTCATTTCGCTGTGGGGTTAAAATGCATCGATACCTCGCTTTTATCCCAAGCTGCTCAATTAGCAGCGAAAATAAGGACCAGCATTTGTCAAAATAATATCAGCTGGTTGAGGAGGGCGCAGGTTATGCAGAAATTTACTTCTGTAAGCTGCCTCTGGTTCTTATTTAGCTGTTAAGGAACACCGATAACATTTTGATCTCGGGGACTTTTTTTTTTTTTTTTTTTAGAAAGCTCTGGTTTTGGTCAGAAGTAACTTGCTTTATTCTTTTCAAAGAGTTTTGATGTGTGTTTGGAATCATTATCCTGCTGGAACAACCAACTATGTTTCTTTTCTGGTTTCAGATGAAATATAAATAGGATATAAGATGAGATGGATATGGTTTTACCTCTAAAATATTTAATCCACCACTGTCACAGATAGCAAAACATTTCCACAACACGATTCTGCCATCACCATACTTTGGAGTTTGTTCTATGTTAGATTAATTTTAAGATTTCATTGGCTCCTGTTGGCTTTATTGAACAGTAATTTGAAAAGGGGACGAGAAAGGGAAAAAAATGTAATTGGGAGTCTCTACCCATGGTGCACCTGCTCTACCAATGAAGTCACACATCGAATTTAATGTCTCATCCTGACTCCTCCAAACGTTTTTTCTACTTTTTCTTTCATCTGACTAATAAAGTTGTTCTCATGCATTTGGTTTCTCTATGTATACAGTTGATATTCAAAGTCGGTTTAGGAAAAGCGGCTTCTTTCTTGGTCTGCTGCTCGTCACTCCGTGGTTGTGTTAAAACCTGCCTCATTGTGGATAATGAGACACCTGCTCCATCTACTTCCAGCACATGATAGATGTTTGGAGCCTTGGAGGTTTCTGCGTTTATTAAATAATCCAGAAGGGTCAGAGGGAGGGACGGTTTGGTCCAGCTGGTTGAAAAGCTGGACACGATGATGATCCCAGAACATTAAAACTCATTTCTGAAGGGACGAATCAGGAATTGCTACGTTTCTGGAATTGCTTTAGTGAAGCTCTGACCTCCACTCTGTTGGGAAATTATAGCTATTCTTAAAATCTGGATCTGTGTCAAGGAACCTAGACAACTTTTGGCCAGAATCAAACATCATCAAAACTTAGCCAAATGTTATTGGTGATGTATGTATACATGAGCCCCTAAGTAAAATTTTAACCATTTGTGGATTAGAGATTGAAAACCTATACTAGTGTTTGTTGTACAATTTATTCTATCCTAGGAACAGAAATAAGTCTTTCAAAGCACAAAAGCCCGTCACCAGAATAGCACACTCGAATGATTGCAACATGAAAAGTCTTTTTTTTCCTCCCTTCTCTGTGTCTAAGTGATGCCTCTTCTTCTTCTCTCCCAAATGTGCCGATTCCATCCTCTACCTCTCCTCGCCGTTTGATCTCCCTGCCAACCCCTCCATCAGTGCTGAGCGCGGCAGCGGGGAGAGGGCGGTTGGAGATGTGTGTGTTTCTCCTGGAGCACGGAGCAGAGCTGGAGGTACCAAACCGCAGAGGAATGGTCCCACTGCTCAGCGCCGCCAAGCACGGCCACACACAGGTGAGGGGAGGGGCCTCGGTCGCAGACACAGGATGTCCTCATCTGAAGAACATACAGTTTGCTTTTACTGCTTATGATGTCTGGAGAAGCGTGGAAAAATGCAATGGAACATGGGGAAGTATTGCTTTATGTGTCCAAGCTGAAATAAGTTGCTGTTTTCAGCTGATGTACAGCTTTAAATCTTCAGCTTAGCCGTCAGAACTCAGAAATCATAATGAATATGTGTTTATACAGATTTATGTGCATGTGTTATGGGTGAGTGTTTCTCAGGTGTGTAGTAGTGCCAGGGTTTAAAGCTAAATTCATGGCCTGACCAGCTGCTGAAATGTCTTTGGACCAGACTGGAAGAAACTCCCAAAGTAGCTCCAAATGGCAGCAACTTGCATGGCAGCTGTTTCTAAATTAGAAATGAAATGCAAAAATAAAAACTCACTTTAAAATCTACAAAGCATGTGCAATATGCTACACAAACAGAGAGCTTGTCTACTTCACACTTGCCAAGCTAAATTATTTGAATTAAAAGAAAAATAGGGTAACACTTTATTTGAAGGGGGTGAATAAGACTGACATGATACTGTCATAAACATGACATAACACCTGTTATGAATATCAATAAGCCTTCATGAATATTTATGACTGTTGTCATAAAACATCATTCGGTAAATTATGACACTTTTAATACAAAGTTAACATTATTCAAAATGCCTTTGTTATGACAACTTGACATTACCCAAGAAATCATGACTGTTTAAACTTTACCTTTAATAACATAAAGTTACCTAATTTTTAAAGTGCAATCAGTAATACTTTTATAACAAATTTATATCAGTAATGATTTATTGGTTAATGTCAAGTTGTCATAACAAAGACATTTTGAATAATGTCAACTTTGTATTAAAAGTGTCATAATTTACCAAATGACGC
>CAEGAF010044274.1:0-16096 GCA_903067075.1 Micropoecilia bifurca | reverse complement strand
AATAAAAAATATAAAAGATGAACACGATTGCCCTGGGCTACTGCCCCTGTAAGCACATATTAAAAACTAATTTATTAAAGAAAGATAAACTATTAAAGACTGTATTGTATGTAAGCGGTAAGTTAAAAAAAAATACAGTGTGCCATATGTTCAGTTAAATAAAGTTAAATCGTACTGGATTGATATCGATGGCAGTCTGATGCTTGTCCTTATTGGGCCTCATCCCAAACACATCTTGCACAAATTTCTCATCAGCCTGGTAGAAGTGCGGTGAGGACATGATGATGGGCGCGCCTAAACCACCAAGATGAGATCACGGAAGCAGATTATAATTAGCCAGATTTAATCAAGAACCGAGACTCCGTATAATCGATGGCGTATCCGCACCCCCCACCTTGTTTACACACACTGACATTGAGCAGGCCTGAGCCCAGGCAGTTTCCAGAAGGAACACAGAAGCCTGCGTTAGCCGGGTTCACGGTCTGATTGGCGAAAACTTCAAAGGGGGGAACGAAGCGATAGCCAGGGATCTCCTTCACCATCACGTCGTTGGTGTACACGGCATACAACGACCTTGAAAACAAGCAAAAATAAATAAATCACACGCCGGTTCGTCTTTGGTGGCAGAGATGATTATATAAAACTGATATGCAGCACAGAGGAACAACTGCATTTATTTTGCACACTCAGGTTTCCAGGAAACCATCTTAGACTACAACAGGTTTTACAATAAGTGCTCCAACGTTCACATGCATCTTGGCACTTATTGTTTTAGTGAACAAGCTAAGCAGGTTGTAGGCCCACATGTTGCACCTGCTGGGGTTAAACAAAGCATTAATAAGAAGGTACTAATAATTGTGCTGCACATGAGCACTTCCTCCTGCTGATCTGAACTAACTCAAGATGAAGTGGTATTCTTAATTATTAATCCAATCCTCGCCCCAAGATAACTCTGTGCATAAGGCTTAGGAAACATTTTACTAAATGTCTTTAGCCAACACCGGGGTCAGAGGTTAAAACCAGATATGCTGCATGAGTAGAACAGGAATGGAAAGCAGAAGCTACATTTTATACAGAAATGGAAACATAAAAGGAAAATTACTTAAAGATGCACCGTTTTGTTTTTTGTTTTTTCACAAAATGAAAAAAAAACAACATAAAATATATATATTTTTATATTTCAGGAATCATATTTGCTGTGTCAGCACCTCACCTGCACAGGTCAGAGGAGAACATGTAGAGGACGTCATTCTTGCTGATGATTGGGTGGAAAGACGCTCCGTTGGTTCCGTTGATCCTATTGCACTCGTCAGACGTCCACCAATCCAAGGAGCTGCATACACAATCCAAATGTTTACTTTTATTATTTTTCACTGTAGTATTTAGTCATTTCAGAGACTAAAAACAGCGTGCAGCTATTAGACGGCCTGTGCTTCGCTACACCAAAAAGGGTTAACAGACATACAGCACCCTCTGCTATAAGTGGCGCTTCTAGCAAAGATGTCTGAAACACATCTAAATAAATAGATATTTTATTTCAGCTAAATTCAATTCCACTAAAATAAATGTAACTGAAGTGTTTAAAATGTTTCGTTAGTTGTTTTTTTCCACTATATAAAGTAAAAAAGATGATAAAGGAGGCACAAAAATATTTGTGTGACACGTCCGATGCACTCCAATTGTGTAAAGCTAATTAATACTAGATAAAAAGAGGGGGAGCTTGAAGGCGTCTTGCTTCTCTGTGACTCAGTACGTTATTTTTCCGGGCCATAAGCATCTCATTTTATTATTTTGTTCACCATAAGGGCCAAATTAACAACTTAAGCTATTGCATTTTTTGAGGAAAATGAAGCATCTGCAGTGTGGTGTGAAATTAAGTGATGTTATTGGGTCACTATTGCAACATCCCAGTCACTAATGTGCTGATTCTAAAATAATGGAAATGTGGGATTTAAATGAAAGAGCCAGAGCTCTCATGTGGAAGATATTCTGGAGATTATATTGTGTACTGAAATCAACGTGCATTTTTAAATGGGTTTTTAGGCCATACTTGAGTGTTATTTTCTTATGGCAGAATGTCTTTCCAATGAAACAAAAGAAAGGAAGGTATATGTAAAACAAAGGATGAATGTGGAAAATAATCATTACAAGTCTCTTCCTTTTCTGATCCTGGCAACCTTGCTAAGATTGCATGGTGTATGGACTCTGTAACATTTCAGAACTTTTTATGCATAAATGATGTGGCTTCTGACAGAACATTGAAAATAGATCCCCGTTTGAGATTTCAGGACAATACTAAACTAAAAAAACAAACAAACAAAATCAATACCAGACATAAAATCAACCGTCTTCCATGGCCCTTTCAGTCACCAGACCTAAATCCTCTGAAAAAATGTTAAATAATGGGCTGAGCTGGTGAGAGGATTACATAAGAGAACGCCAAGGACTCTGGACAATTCAGACATATTTTTCAAATAAAACGGTAAAAGCTTCCTCTCCTCTCTCCCTCTTTCTGTCTGTTTGTTTTAAACTTGTGCAATGATATAAAAGACTAGAGGCTGGAGGGGAGGGGTGAAACAAAGCAATAATAAGAAGGTACCAATAATTGTGCTGTACATGAGTGCATACACAAAACCAATTCTTTCCAAACTAAATAAATGCACTCAAATTTAGAGTTTGATTTTCCAGGTTGAGATTATACTACTACAATAAAGCTACACTGTGCTGTAAAATTTTTGAGATGATAAACACAGGCTGCTTTGCACTGGAGAACAATTTTCACTCATATGACCCACTTCATTTAATACAGTCAACAACCTCAAGATTAGTGACGGATTAACTGTGGAGACAATGTGGGTCCCCTCCTCCCCCCTGGGTAAAGTATTATTGGACCTATAAATACTGATCCAATAATTTGTTTATTCAAACCTCAGTGGATTCATTGGTTTACTGATAAATGAATAACTGCTGAACTAAAATAATAATAACAATAAAAAACAAAGTCTCTACCTTTTCCCATTCCATGTGTCCACTCTAGCAAAGTTCTTGTAGTTCTGCTGGCCAGTAAAGAATGTATATTCTCCATCGTTGGACGCATTCGTCTTGTAGAAAAGTCCAAAAAAGTCGTCCAGCTCAGGATCAACCATTTTGAGAGCTTTCAGCAGGCCGTCTTCATATCCCCATAGTAGCTCTCCCACAGTGTGGGTGGTGAACAGGCCGATACCATTGGCTCGCATGTAGGCGGCGATCACATTGGCTGCAAAAGCATTGTCCTTAAATCTTTCCATTACAGTCTATTAGAAAAAAAGTAGAAAAATTAATGAAAACATCTTTGAATATTCCCTTCAGCACACTTGTAAAGGAAAGTAAAGGTAACATTTTCACTACAGTTGAAAACCAGTTGCATAATAAATATTTTTATTTTACATAAGTGATTTGTTGTTTCTAAAGTTAGGTCTTATCCTTTAATAAAAAAAAATAAAATCTGCAGATATTTTTCATGTAACCAAATTACTGCACAAACAAAAACCTTCCTAGTATATTTTTTGCAAAAAATAAGAGGGGATTTCTTGAACTCACCATAGCAGGGATGTTGACCGTCCTGATGAGGTCACTTTCAGGACCTCGGGACATGTTGCGCTGAAAAATGTAAGTTTTAGGATTGACTGACGCAACTCTTGTGCCGTTTTCCTGGAAGACCACCTCCTCCATGGGCCGATATTCTCTGTGTTATGAAAAATTAGACAGACAAATCACATTATGGCTGTAGTTTGAGGCCAAATAAACGTTAACACCTTCAGGTTGCATTCTAAACTTTAGCTATAGTATCTTGCAAAATATCCCTATTCTTTGTACTTGTACACATTTTCCAATATTTCTGTTTTAGATTAACAGAAAGTCTTGCAGAGGTATAAAGTTCCCCAAGTCAATATTTTGTAGAGACTACCTTTCACTGTAGTCACATTTGCATGTGTTTTTTAGTATGTTTATGCATTAAACCATACAGGAATAGAAAGCAAATGACACCCTTTGCTGTAGCAAAATTCAAAGACTTTCTGTATTTGAATTTTGCTACAGCAATTGGTAGGCATTATTAAAGCCTAAAAGAACTGAAACAAAATGTTACAGATTGTGGTCACTTTAATTGCTTGTTGTTTTCTGTTTCTTGGCACCTCTTTGCTTTCACCTCGTCTTCGTGCAAAGCATGTGCTTCTGATTGGCTGAATAATCAACCTTGGCTGATTATTCAGCCAATCAGACAGAACTTATTTTCCAGTTTAACAACTCAAGGGCACTTATAAAATAATTCCTCCTCCTCTTCTCCCATTTATAGTAAGAGATAAAAGTCTGTTTCAAGTATAATGTTTTATTGCCATTTCTCAACTTTTATACTCTACCCTGGTAAAATAAATAACAAAAATAAGTCATCTTCGCACCTATATGTGTAAGGTCCAATCTCCGTCACTGCTGGTCTTTCCCCAATCAAGACCTCCGCTGGGTTCGTCAGATTGAAGAAGTAAAACTGCATGTAGATCGGAGCAGGAGGATCAACCCAAACCTCAAAAGCCTCTGTTCCATTTCTCAGCACAACGTCCTAAGCGGGACAAAGGGCAGTAGGTTAAACGAACTGACCATGGATGAATCATCTGCACATGATGAATAGTCTCTTGTCACATGACAAGGAAAGAGAAATTATCCTTATCACTATGAGGTGTGGATTCAATGCAAGAAGAGTAGCATGATGTGAAATACTGAATCCTGTTAAAACTGCACGTTTTCGTTTATTCACGTGACCCGTGATGCTGTCATTAATCAACATTAATGGCTTACATAATCCGTCTAAGAGTTAACAGACAAGCAAAGTTGAAATATTACTAAACGAAACTGATTAAATGCGTGCAGCATTAGCCATCAGTGCAGTAAAAATTCGCTAAAGCACAAATCTGTTTATAAAAAAGACATGCGTGAGTTAGACCACCTCGGAGTAATGTCAAGCTAAAAACAAACACTAGCTTATTTTAACTCCTTACCGTTTTAACCTTGGACTGTAGTAAATTTGGAAATGCTTTGGATAAAACTAAAGATATCCCCACGATCAGCATTAGTAAAGACAGAGCCCCGATCATGTAGATGAGACATGGTTTCACCAGCATATTGTGGCAGCAGCAGAAACGGATAAGAGAGAGAAAAGAGAAGCCAGTGACGGAGCTGTTTTTGTTTTGGATCGGAGGATGCGCCTTTCCAAGAAGGAAGTGGCTTGATGAAGCAAAGATTCACATCCGGAATGAAAGTTGCTCCGATTACCATTTCCGGTTTCGTTGACAGTTGCCTGTTCCTTTTGATCCTTCAGGCGTTGTGATCGCATTGCAACAGCTCCATTAAATATGTTTGATACATTGAACGTTTTAGTAAAAGATATAACATCTGTTGTGGTTTTTATTAATGGGAGAAAACGTTATGTTTTATAGTAACAACTGCTGACTGTAGACGCAAAACAGAAGCTTAGTATCCATCTTGAGTACGAGCACTCTTTGTTTCCAATCCTGACCACACCTTTATTCTGCGGTTTGCGATGTTTTATGACATTCAACTCAAGTATTGCCAAGCCTCTAACATGCATTCTCCATAAACTGTCACGTATTTGACTCCAATTCCAATCAAATCTGGCTAATTTAGACACCAAAATTCTTCATTGTGTTTTTTCTACTTGTTTGTTGAAGAGAAGGTTTATGGTTTGTGGCCTGACCTGTCACTTTACCTGAATATTCATGTCTTGCTGGTTTGCATTGAGTCACACTTTATAATTTTGGATGATTTTTTATTTATTTATTTATTTTTATTGCAGGGTCAGATGATTAATAACATTTCTGTAAAATGCCATGTCAGCTAGAAGGCTATTTTTCACTGTGGCGCCCTATTGATGGTAAAAGTCACCCTAAAGGAATAAGGGTTTGGATTGTACAGCATTCCGTGAGCTTCTTGTTTTTTTCAAAAAATAAACATAAACCTTTTTAAAAGGACTTCGGGAGTACATGATTAATTGTGACTTCTGAAAGATTTTTGTTGCACTACAGATTGCCATATTTTTTAACTTATGTTATATTATATGCAATGACAAAATTATATGTTGGTCTATCATATAATATCCTGGTTGTGGTTGAAGTTAATGTAACAAACTGTACAGTGCCTTGAACATTTCACACCTCTTCAGCTACTTCACAATGTTGAGACAGAAGACACATTCTGTTCATTTTTTAAATATATTTTTTAAATAAAAACTAGTACATAAACAGTAAATGAGTGAAATAACGGCATCAACAACAGCTTCCCTGTCGCTACCTAATAATAAGCAACATTAAAGCATCCTTCCACTAGATGTCACTGTCATATTTTTTTCTCGACCTTCTTTCTTTGTTTCTAGTTTGTTAGTTTACTGGAATTATTGCAGTTTTTCTTGAGTCAAGGTTCTCTTGACACCACATCAGTCAAACTAACCAATGATGAATTATTCTAGCCATCTTAGTCTGATAATGACTTTCACTAATTTTCTCTAATTATAACAAGGTTTTAGTATTAACACTCACACTTTGAAAAAAAGGTTAAACTTCCAGAACATATAAATATGAGTTCACCGACATTCTTTCTCTGGTGTTGTCTTTGATGTAATGCTCAGTTACTGGGTTACCTTGGATACATTATCTCATCTTTCCACACACTACAAACATTTTTGTAATGTTGACTAACTACTAACGGGTTTGTGCTTGCATTATAAAGTTTCATTGCAGTACTGTTTCAACATGGGGCTGTAAAATGACTGTGACTTGTGCAAATAGCAAAGGTTTTCAGCTTACATGTTGAGACGTATTACACTGCAAAAGCCAAAGAGCACAATATATTTTTTTATGTATGAACAAGCTCAGTCATGTGACACATTGCACAAAATTTGAAGAGAAAATAAATAGAAATTGGCCCATGTTGCGAACGCATGTTTGGTCAATACTAAATAACAAGTGAAAGCTGTATGCCTCTGCATCAGGTTTTGTTGTTTTAAACATTCAGCACAAATATATTTAATATTCTGACAAACACCTTAATCGCTACCCATTAAATTTCTCTATTTGTGAAATTTTAATTTAATGTAGGCAAAGGCATTTCCATCAGAGTATGCCACGATATGTGCGTCTCACACTCGACCCCTCACTCCTCTGTATAAAACCACATGGTAATTTATTTTGCTGTGACATCACCAAATTAATAGTGGTGTCCATCTGGCCACCCGTTTGAAAACTTTCTAGCGACACCCCTGGTGGACTGGACAGGAAACAGAAGAAATTCAAAATTGGTAACAATGACGATTTAAAAAAAAAAAAGTTAAAGAGAAAAAAAGATGGTGATCCTAGAAATATACCAAACTATTTTTATGTGTTGTAGGAAGTGGATAGTATTTAAACTGACAGCCTCTATGAAAAAAAAGTCACTTAAATATTGCAAATCTCTAGGGTCCTTCAGGAATTAAACTTGTCGCCTTTATTGGTCCTGTGGGAGTTTTTAAAAAAAAAAAAATTGACGGAACGCTCCTTTAACAGCAATGAATGGGGCACAATGGAGAACAGGGGCGTGACGTCACTTTCCTAAACCGGGCTTCGGGCAGAGGCAGCCTTTGAGTTCAGCCCGGAGCCAGAGGAGGGACGGAGTCCACGAACCGCTCAACTTTTAATGCACGCGGGCCGAGTCGAACCACCACCGTGTTGTCTCGGACTATTTCTTTGTAGCTTTTAAATGCCTCCTCCGCGTTGATTTGGCTTCACCGCTGCTCGCTGTTGTCTGCGTTGTTCAATAGCTGATCAGTTTTTGTCCTGAAAAGAGGAAAGAAAGGAAGAAAGCTGTTGTCTCTTTTTATTTGTCCGTGTGAGTCCAACACAGTACGGTAAGTGTCTAATAGCTACATAATCACATGAGGTAATTTAGTTGTAGTTGCGAACATCTCTATGCAAACCGCTCATAACTAATTGTGAGTAAATCTCAGCGGAGCCCTCAAGAAGCTCCCGTTCAGTCCCACGGCGTTTAACCTGATCTAGCTCGGTGCTGTACAGGGATGCACGCCTCATACTTTGGACGTGTTCAGAGGGAGACGAGTTGCAGCTTTGAACGGTTCACATACTTTATGTAGGGGCTGGGAAACTGTAATCGTTGTTGCTTGTTGTCTCTTGAACTTTGATAAGAGAGCCACTTCTCTCCCTTCTTGACACATTTTTACCTCAAGTCTGTTATGTTTTGCGTTTACTTTGCCAAGTAATGGTATTCTGCCGCCTGTTCTTGATATGAGTTGTATAGATTATTGGATAGATTTTTCTGTTTCTAGTTCAATAAAACTTTCCTGCTTTATGACATGCATATAGATATAAATGAGAGATGGAAAGTACAGAGGAAGGTGCTCTGATATGGTCTTCTTGTCCTAGTAGTACGCACAAAACATTATGTAGAAAATGTGACCCTGCAGCACAACACCTTAGTTTAACCACCTTTAACCTGCTACGCCTTCAGTGAGTTACGGTAGAGGCAGCATCTTGCTGTGGGCATGCTGTTCATTAGCAGAGACAGGATGATGGGAATATGGATGGTGTAGCTCCGTACCGGACAGGAAAAAACCTTGAGAGTCTGATGGAAGTTCACTTTCCAGCAGGACACTGACCCTAAACACCCAACCAGAGCAGCAGTGGAATGCTTTAGTAAATCATATTTATGTTTGAATGGTCCAGTCAAAGTTCAGACCTAAATCCAGTTAAGTGTCTGTGACACTTTCAAAGCGACGCTCAAGAAATTGCCAAAAATGTCCATGTCTTGTTGAGTGGCGGGAATGCATGGCACACTTTTTAAATATTTTTTTAGAAAACAAAAACAATACTGCTTTCATCCACTTGATAATTATGCATTACTTTGTGTCGTTTCAAGACAAAACATCCATTTAAAATATATTAAAGTCCAAGGGCCAAACATTAAAAACATTTTTTGTTTTTTTTAATAAGGAAAAGCTCAAGAAGTTCGAGTACTTTTGCAAGACTCTGCATTTTTTGCTTCTTAGTTGAAATAAAACCCTGTTGCTGAAGTAATTAACATGCTTGGATGCTTAAAGGACTGAAAACTGCTTGAGGCACTTAGGAAACAAAACTTTGGTTCCCTGGGTTTTTTTGTGTGATTTATAACATCCTTTTTGGAACAAATGGCATTTTCATCCACAGTTGTTAATGTCGCTTATTAGCTGAGGTGAAATAGTTGGATATTAAACAGGTTTATTGCCTACTGGGCTTTTTGTTAATGAAACTGTCATTTTTAGACATTGCAGAGTTGTAAAGACTGCGCTAATTTACTCACAATGTGAAACTCGTGACTCACCGCTGAAGCATGATGTATTTTCAACTCATGTTCACCGTTACCTTGTGGAAGAAACATCCCAGAAGCACTTAATGTGTCAGAAATCTTCAGAGTCACAGTTAAAATAAGAGGAAATGTAACTGAGGCCGTGTTTAAACATCTGTGTTTTGTTCTTTGCAGGAGATCAGCTAAGCGATTTGAGTGACTGACTGCATGGATCAGACTTAACATGAAGAGCCTTAAAGCCAAGTTTAGGAAAACTGATGTAAGTATTCAGACATATGTTCCTGACTGTATAAACTGTGTATGTGTGTGTGTGTGTGTGTGTATGTGTGCACATGTATAAGTCTGTGAGTGGTTTGACTCACTGTCTGTGTATGTTTGGCTCAGGGAAATTGTGAAAGATTTTTCTGGCAGAATCTCTCAGCTTTCAGGCCAACAGCAACCTATGGCTTATTGATAGAAAAAGCAAACTGAGGTAGAAGGGGAAATAAATACTCTTTATTGATGAAGTCTGTGTATTCCATTTAGAGTTCCACGTAGAGCTCTTATAAACCGAAGAAAGCTTGCAATGATTGATTTCTTTTTTTTGTGTAGCAGCTTTTCGGTTCATACGGTGCGTGTCATTAGAAGTTTTGACATCCTGGCAAGGAAAAGCTGTTATTTACGGTGCAGGATACAGACTTACACACCGGGCTTGTCCCACAAAGTTCGCAACAACTCCTTAAACCGCTCACTATTCCAGGCTGGGATCCTATCCCGTACGCTATGAATCAGTCTTTAGGGAGGAATTTCTCCCTGTCGGTACAGTCATTCATTTGGTCCAGGGTTTGACATGCTCTCACAGCCACAGGAAGTGAGGCGTCGCCACACCGTCTGAATCATCTGTTGTCATATTGACCCCTCATGACACAGAGCCAAACAGCCAACAGGAAAAGTGGGATTCTGACAGAAAACCAAAAAAACAACAACTTTTTTTGTGGGGGATGGAAGGTGTGTCAGATGCAGAGGAGTCAAAGAAGGCTGAGTAAATGGCACATTTGGTTTTTGTAGACAGTTTCCAGGAGATTAGAAGTGTGTGGGGCACTCTGGTTAAATGGCATGTGGGAGAAACTATCCAGCAGAACAGGAATTAGATGGAGTGCACCCTTCCTTTCAGAGTTATCCCCAAAACACAGCAAAGCATTAGCGGAGCCTTGATTGCTGTTTGAGGGAAAAAGCCTGCGGCCCCACGTGTTGCAGTCACTGTGCAGCCACTGCTTGAAATTTGTAAACTTTTTGCAAATCGAGTCAGCTTTGCGGAGGAGTACAATAGTGTCCATTGTTTACGCAAATGTCGAACACACGATGGCAAGGTCAAATAGTTCCCTCTTAACCAGTAAAACAAATTCTGCCTCCACTTTTACTACTTTGCCGTTTTACTGCTATAATCTGGGTTGCTGTTCTCAGTAGGCTGAGCTGATGCTGAAGCAAAACACTCGTCCTCGTGAAACCAGTCAGTCGTAGGCGGCAGGAGAGACGAACAGGAAGACCTGTGGATGTTGATGTTGCTTGGAAACGCAACTGATGCCACGTTAGGCATGCCTTTGCAGACCACCCACTCGTACATTGTCGCATTTGCTCACAGAACTGTTGCTGCTGCTTTTTGTAACGTGTCATTTTTATATCCAAACGTTAACATGATACAATGTGGGCAGATTTTGACGTCTGCATTGCCAAATAAAACTAAAATAGAAGCAGTGGTGTTTTGCTGTGTTTGTTGGAGCATACTTTAATCTTTTAGGGGACAAAAAACAAGTTAGTGTTGTGATTTCAGGTTAAGCATGGTGATTATTATTATTATTCAAAAGTTCACATAAGTAAAATTATGCAACTTGAAAATGAAGTAACACATTAGGTCAAAACGATACAAGAAACAAAAAAAGAAGAGAGCTCGATTAAAGGAAGTAACGTTCAGCTGTCCTGGTAGGATTTCTTTGACATTTATATCCTTTATCTTGAGACATAACCTTTTGGAGGTCAAGGAGAAACGATAGAATTGTTTAAAGGTATCTGCCAGGAGAAGGGCATTATATCAAAAACATCTGTGGCACATCAGAAAAACTCAAGTTAGACCTTAGTCAGAAAGGTGGACAGAATGTTCACAGGAACTCTGGAGGAGCTGCAGGATTTCCTGATATACTGGTTAATTTTCACATTGTCTGAACTAAGAAATTAGGTTTCAACCAGTGTCTATTTTCTCTAAAAGAAAACATCCAGGTCTGAAAATCTTTCAAAACCAGGAGGAAAATGTGTTGAATCAACAAAAGACGATCCCCCCCTCAACCCAAAAGGTATTTTTTGACAAAAACATCACCGTTTTTGTCAAACAGTGATGTGATGGCAGCTTCATGCTCTGGGGTTTCTTTTCTGGTGCTGGAACTGGGAGATTTTGCAAAAGGGATGAAATTTGCAACCGCCTATATTAAAAATGAAAGGGGGTTTAACTTTTCATCCATTGTGAGTCCAAGCATATCATAAATCAACAATAGAATAGCTTCAACATGAGTCATGTAAAAAAGAAAAGTCTTGCAGCAGTTCTCTGTAAACCTTTAAGATCCACTTGATATTCAGAAAATACGTCCATCTGCTTCTACACTGACAAACTACATAACATCCAGCCACGAGTTTTTAGATAAAACATCAAAGAAGACATTGTTTTTCATTGAAGATCATTTATTGGAGTAAAAACCTTGCCAGATTTGTGGTCCACTCTTGCATAATTTAAACGACTGGATATTTATAAAGACAAAAAGGTTTTACAGGGTAATGTGTTCATCCTAGCCAATAGTCATTCCACAGCTTTTTATAGAGAACCAGAGCCACTTTAATAGAAAGAAAACATCCCATGGGCCCTATTTTAGGTTTTGTGTGTCAATGACAGATTACTTAGGAATTCATCCCTCTCCCAACCTCCAATACCACCCTAAAACAATTCCTTCATTTATTTCCTTTTGCAAAATAATAGAAACCCAGTACCATTGTAAATAGCTTTTTGATTAAGTAAACGTATTTCCAGCCAGATAACTGGCGCTGTGGCTGAGATTTAGAAATTAACGAAACGTTTCACTCCGAGCGCCTTCCTCCAACACGGCGAATCGAGTGAAACAAGCTGCCAAGGCTTCACTTGAACACCTCCACAACACGAGGTCCGAGGGGGGCAGACATTTAAAACGCAGGAGACTGTGGGAGAGAGCAAGATGTGTTATTTTTGTAAGCGATATGGACGGATAAGAGCGCAGTGATAACAGCAGAAAATAACATTGGGTTGTTTTTTTTTAAACGACTACCAGGGAGAGCAAAACATAATTCAAGTCTGCTTGTATATCAGAAGACTGATTGGAACAGATTTCTACTTGTATCAGCAAAAGCTCTGGATCCATTCATTAATTCATGTCAGACGACTCCGGGCCCAGGCAGCTATTAAAACCAGAGACCTAGTGAATCCGGTGGAAAATATAAATGGTTAAATAAGCACAAACAAAACTTTTTAATGATGCATATAACCTGCTTTTGCATTAAAAATTAACAAGTTTTGCTATTTTAACATCATGGAGACCATATTTTTTTTGAAGTCCTAAATAAATCAATTGATTTTTTACATATTTGGTCTTCAAAACATGAACTAATAGACTTGTATTATGGAATAGAATTAATTTTTAATGGTTTTTCATATCAACATGCATATTACATATTTAGTCTGGGTTTTATAATGGTTTTTTAAATAGATGTATATTCATATTCATATCAAACATTTCATTTCAATTCATTTTGTTGTTTTACCTCCACATGTTTCTGACAGGGAACATTATCAGTGCATCATGCAATATCTCTACGGCTGTTTGTCCACAACCATATACCAATATAGCTGAACAATATACTTATTTGCAATCATCAGTGAAATATCACTTGTTTGGTATTTGGTTGATTCGAACGCTAGGCTTATAAAGCACTGGGGGAAAACCTGATTACTTTAGTGACGGAAAGCGTGAACAAGCTTATTCACATATCACTTTAGTGAAATTTCTGTTTTCATGAAAATACAGCAATTTCAAAATTCTAGACAAAGATTTAGAAGAATATGGGCAAAGTTTTATGCATGTTTGTAATGAAAATGCAGCTTCTCTGTCTCTCTTTCTCTCTACCCCTCTCTTTCTGTCGGTCCCTCTCTCCCCCTTTCTCTGTTTTTCGCAACATATTGCAGAAAATACAGCTTTGGCTTTTATATGCCTTTTAAAATCTCTGGGTTTCCTCTGACTTCACTTTAATGACCGCTCACTGATGGCGAAAATGGCCTAACTCTAAGTCTTTGGCTTCAACTTCCACAGCAGGTGGAGTGTTTCCGTAATGATAAAAGATTAGATTTTTCATGCCTCGTCAAAGTTGAACAAGCTTAAGAGAAAAATATTTTTATATATTTTATTGTTTTATCAATTTTCAATTAGAAATTTCATCATATTTATATGTTTGCTTTTGAGATAATACATTTAACATAAGAACAATGCTGTAAACATTGTAGCACAAGTAGTAAATCAGCTTTCACTAATGCTGGACTGTGTGCTGTTCAGCTGCAGAGTGTGAAAAGGCTGCCTACGCTTCGCTTCAGGTTGGCAGCATTTCAGTTTCATTCTGCCCAGATTAGGTGAGAAGACAGCTGGCTATGTGAGCACAGTCCCACAGTCATCATACACGTCTTGTAGACTGACCTTTGACTAAACGTATTTTCCCACTGAAATTCTGTGCATACCAGAACCTAATAGGGAGGGTTGGTTTATCAGAAACTTTGAGCAGGTGTGTTGTTATGCAAGGACAAAGTGGATCAGAGGAATTCTTCAGTGTGTCTCCGTGAATGTCTTCTGTTTGTCAGCTCTATTATGTCATTTCCATACAAAAAGTATGTTTTTTTATTCTTTTGTTTCATTTTTTGTTGTTCCGGATTTGCTCTAGTTTGTGGATTTGTGTGTTATTTTGGATTACCGTATAAAGGCAAGCAAACAGTGAAATGAGCGTCTCTGTTTGTGTCTACCCCTCTGAGTCTGGTGGAAGTGGAGCAGTGTTTAACAGACACAGACAGTATAATCTGGATTCTGGGAATCAGTTTGGCAAACGGCCACAGAGAGACTTGCAGGCATTCTTGCTCTGTCCAGCACAGAATTTATCCATAAATTATCTGAAGAGTGAAAGAATAATTAAGTATATTTTTATTAAAAGATATCCCTTTGCAAAAAAAAAAACATTATTTATCCCAGCCCTACATTACATTACCTTTTATCTACGGCTTCAATCAACAGTAATGAAAGTAATATGACCTGCACTTTTACGACTCTCTTATTCTTGGAACTGCAAGAGTGACCACAGTCAGAAATCAAGTAGTACGGTTATTCATATATAAAAGAGTCTTGTTGCAGTTTAGCAGCAATAATAAATATTGCCTCGGTGGTTTAGACTAACTATAACTTTTTTTCTAAGGTTTATTGTTTTAAATCACAATGGAATGTGGGCTTATAAATAATTAACTGTTTAGTAAGCATTACGTTTTTCATTTGAACACAATTGTACAAGATGGATAACTTACTGAAAACATGTCAAAAAAAGTCCTATTTAATCAGTGTTTTGAATGAGAACAGGTGTGGCAGTAATCAGGCCTGGGTGTGGCTAGAGAAAGTAACTCAGGTGTGATAAACCACAGTTAAGTTATGTTTTGTTCCAGTTTTTTTTACATTTTGTTCCAGCAAGACATCTATTTTCTGTAGCCATTTCTTGACCGTTGAAGATTGACGCACATTTGTTTTACCTGAAATGCCAGTTCTTTTGTCTGTCCCATTTTGAAGAGCAGCAAATAGAAAAGGCCTTTGTCCATTTGAAGCTAGAATTAAAAGTTATGGACCAGGGGTCTTTCACCTTTAGGTGATCTAGAGGGTAAATTAAAAAAGGGTGAGATTATCTCTGATAAACTAAAATCTCCTTGAAAATGTTAATTACAACACAAAATGGACATTGTTTACTAATCATGTTTTTAGATTTCATTTTAATTTCATGCTAAGGGGAATCCCAAATATCCAATGACCCGGCAGCAAGTATGGCCAGAGAACATTTGACCCATATCCTGCTCCTGTTTCTGATAATCAACAAAACACACACTCACACATATTTTACAGGAAACATTGCACACTACAAATGTACTGAAATTAAAGATGGCATTTTATTTAAAAAATGAAGCTATTTTAATGCTTTTTACGCATCATTTTCAGTGTGTAGTATTTGTGGATTTTAATTGGAAAAATCATAGTAATCTTACCAAAATCTGTTTCACAACTGTTTCCTGGATGACTTATGCATGTTAAGCTAAAAATGTTATTCCGTTCCCTTGTGGCCATTAGACAAACACGATTAGCTGTGCTGTCGAGAAGAAACATGTGCACACTAGAAATTTACTGAATCGTCATTTTGCTTTTGTCTGCGTTGTGGTTTGGATACAAACTCGACCTGCACTCCATCCTATCACACTGGTGAACCTGCTCCCCCAGCTACTAGACTTAGCAGGATTACTCAAGGCTTACACACAGACACACTCATGCGTAGATTAGTAACCACAGCAGACACACACGCACACACACACACACACACACACACACACACACACACACACACACACACACACACACACACACACACACACACACAC
>CAEGAF010044272.1:0-12082 GCA_903067075.1 Micropoecilia bifurca | reverse complement strand
TGTGTGTGTGTGTGTGTGTGTGTGTGTGTGTGTGTGTGTGTGTGTGTGTGTGTGTGTGTGTGTGTGGATGTGTGTGTGTGTGGCGGACCATGTCCTTGAGGTTTACTCCTTTGATTCAATAGTGCTCCACATGGACGGACTCAATCAGATACCTCAGACCCAGTGAAGGGTGATGTTCAGTGGAGCTGAAGTTACTCAACAGCAGCTCCTCTGAGAAAACACAGGCTGGTTCTCAGACAGTGTTTACATGTAAAGACACAACACACACCTGAATTTTAACCGCATAAAAAATAATATATTGTTTATCTTGATGCAATGTAGTTATTTTTGATAAGTAAACAGATTATTGCTATGCAGATTTCTAAATTAAAAAGAATGCTTAATGTTAGTGGGTATAGGGTAAGTAAGAAAGCAACGTTTTTGTTTCTTTTAGTGTAGAAACCACTGTGAGATTCTCAGAAGCTAAAGAAAAGGAAGAACAGACACAGTTGAAAGAAAAAATATATATAGTGCTGCAAAAATCTAGTTGTTGTCTGTTTTTGCTTTATTGTCACCCCTATATGTTTCAGATAAAACAAATTAGAATATCAGGCAAAGATAAACTGAGTAAATACAAGATCTACTCGATCAAGTGTTGATTTATCTATGATTGACTAAAGATTTTGGAAAGGTGAGTTAAGCTTTTGTTAGAAAATCATTTAAATCGAAACCACCTGACAACATGAAGTTGGCTTAAAGCAAAAGCAAGAAATTTAAGAACAGATGAGACACAAATTTATGTGATGCCATTTATAAAGTTAAATAATTAAAAAATTACCAACGATAATTTGGTTTATTTAGTCTGAGAGAAAAACCTGTGTGTGTTCATTTTTCAAAGTTTACCATTCCTACAATTCAAAGTTGGAAATTAAAGCTAAATATTTAGGTCACAAGCTAATTATTAAGCTTGCTAACTAAATATGTAAGTTAATAGCTAAATATTTATCTTGTAACTCAATATTTATGTGCAAACTAAATATAAAAGTTAAATCTTTAGTTAGCAAGCTAAATCTATAAATCATCATCAAGACTTAGCTAAATGTTTAAGTTACTAGCTAAATATTCAGCTCATAGTTAAATATTTAAGTCAAAGCTAAACATTTAGTAAGCATGCAAACTGAATATTCTGCAGACTGATAAGATAACAGTGGGATATTCTGGTAAGTGTTTGTCTCATTCCATCTGGTTCCGATAATCGAAGATCATCTGTGGTTATGCAGTAGGACAATTAACTAAAGCACACCGGCAAGTTCAAATATAAATAGCAATAAAACCTCAATCTTGGAGTGGCCAAGTAAGACAACCTTAAACCAGCAAGTCATACTCCAAAGCAACCCTTTGTGTTTAAAACACTACTGCAAAGATGAGTGGGCCAACATTCCTCCACAGCATCGTAAAAAGACTCATTCATCACACCCGTAAAGGAGGAAATACTTCCGTAAAGCAAAATATCACAGCGTTTTCACAGCAAATAACAAAAGGATGCCATGGATTTCAACATATACAGGCGCGGCTGACTGTGCTGTCCCCCAAACATTTGCACGCAGGTATTGAACAATAACTATGAAGGTCTGGCCGAAGTACTTGGAATGGCCAGTAGGTTCGTACCCCAAGAAGCCATTACTCCTAGAATACCTTGAGGATAATGAAAGTGGGCTAGAGGAGAGCGGAGATGGAAAACTGCGCTGTTGGAGTGCACTGAGCCATTGCAAATTTCTGTTTGAACCCATAACACTGTGCCCATGTGACAAATGATAGCAAACACAGAACCTGAGCCATTCGAGGAAGATTATAGTCAGATGGACACAAACTAAACCCCCCATCCCCTCCCTCTCCATGAAGGTGCTTTCTTTTTCCAGCTCGAGGTGTTCACTGTTCATGTTTGCAATTACATTCTAGGCCCTGTTCAGCTGACCACACTCTATTTGTATTTCTGCAACAACCCATCAAGTCAGGTAACCTTCAAGGATAATTTCAGTTTATTTCAAGCTGACGTATTTTCCATCAGTGGCCATAAATGATGCTTTTGTGATAGTCGAAATGGGAATTTGCACAAAACGCACTGTGTCGCTTTGAAACATCTGTTTCTCTCAGAAGAAGAAAAAAAAACAAAAGTGCACAAAGTCTCTTTGGAGTCCCTCTGTTGCTCGTCAAAGTTAAGGTAAGTTGAATGAATGGAAGAATGAATGAATGTCCTCGTGACAGTTCGTGCAATCTGGCCTTCTTTAATAGTTTTGAGAGTTTTGATAGAAACTGTAGCGTCATAATTAAAGTCAAACTCACACATGGGAAAACAGGAACCTTTCCATGGAGTGACTGTTGGTTACTTTTGATACAAAAACGACCTGTAGAGAAGAACTGTACCTATATGTGGTAGACGAATAGAAAGTAGTTTGTAATTGTAAAGCGTAGCGAAAACATACATCAATTTTATATTTAAGCATGTTTAGGTCTGAAATTTTTGCCAAAACTGTTTTTGCAAAATACCTCAATCTAAGTCTGATTGGATAGAGACATTTTTTTTTTACTCTTGCAAAATATTCTTACAGGATTTAGATCTTGACATTGGGATACATAAATATGTTTTGTAGTTGATATACTGCTGAATTTCTACTATTATTCCAGATTTTCTTTCAACATTACGCAGTAGTTAGTTCTATCCATCGTCTTGTCAATTCTCACCAGATTACCTGTCCCTAGAAAAGTTAAACCACTACAAACCATCATATCTACCTAAACGTTCTGAATACATCAATACCTCAAGGTTCAAAACAACAACCAATCACTTTTCTAATTTCCTGTTGGAGCTAGCTGTGCTGCATTGTCATAATCTTCATGTCCAGTCAAGGGGTCCAGACTTGAATCCAAATGTGAGTCTTTTTACACACCCGGGTTTCCCCCAGTGTATTATAAGCCTGGCGACCCGCCATGCTTTACTAGCCCCGCTGCCAGGCTAAGCGTTGCTTGTTTACGTTTTTAAAGAAAATAATTTTTAAAAACCGCCTTTTTCTTAAGACGGCTGCAAGCGTCTCTTTTGTCTTAGCATTTTACTAGCAGAGCAGATTTATTCCTAAATGATATGTTTATAATAGATATGTTTATAGTTTATGCATTTAAACCCAGTTCGCGCACCAATCACACAGCTGGCGCCTCTGCGCTTTGCCTCGCGCTGCCGCTGCTTTACCTCAGCGGGATGGCGCGCGCCTCCTTTAACTCAAACTG
The DNA here is from genome assembly GCA_903067075.1 of Micropoecilia bifurca. Lineage (NCBI taxonomy): Eukaryota > Metazoa > Chordata > Actinopteri > Cyprinodontiformes > Poeciliidae > Micropoecilia > Micropoecilia bifurca. The sequence continues at coordinate 8,821 of CAEGAF010044272.1, read as the reverse complement.
GACACAGGCTGACCTGAATGGATATTTACATCAACCTACTGTGAGGAATAGTGATCCTTTGGGGAACTTAGGTAAGAGTTTAAAAGCCGCCGCGTTAGCTCTGGTTGCGCAGCTTTATGTGAACCGCAGGAATAACTTGTAGCGAATTCAGAGGCGCGTTGTGAGGTGATGAGAATGATTTATCTCTGTGAACGAACAATTATATGCGGCGTTTACATCTCAACACGCTGCCCAGCGTGTGGCTCTGTGTCCGTCTTCACTGTAAAGTTTGTCTGTGGTCCCGGTTGACCGGAGCGTTTGTGGATAACAAGCAGCGCTGACCTGATCATGAAGGTTCAGCTTTCGCGCCGTCTGGACTGTAACGCATCACGCTGATTTTATATTATTTTATTATTATTTTTAGTATTTTTTCCGGTTACACGATGCATCAAACCATTTGAAATGCGTTGCCTACTTGGAGTTAATGCGCGCGGAGATCTGAGAAACTCGTCCCATAAACTCGACTAACCATAATATTTTCTGCGACGATTATTAAAACTCAACAGACACGAAATGAAAGAGCAACTAAAGCCACATTAGCAGCATTGAATTAAATCTCCCGTTTGTTGCTCATCTCTGCTTAGTGCAGCAGATTACAGGGCCGGTCCAAGGCTGCATGAGGCCTGGAGCAGAATCTGATTTATGGGCCCCTTTTGTTGCTAAAAATATCAGCAGCTCTAACAGCTTCTGTGTTAGATTTAGTGAAATATGGGAGAATGGAGTAGTTTAATTGGCCAGCCTAAAAAGGTATTTGTAAATTCAAAGATTAAACTCCCAGCATCAGATTGTTGCTATAGCAATAAAAACAATCTAACTATGAATATTGTTCTTTGAAGTTTTACAAAGTAAACTTGCCAACTTCTTAAAATTTTGGATCTAAATGTTAAACAATTTAAAATCTTTTAATTTATGTTTGCCTAAACAATTGAATCAAATTTAACAGCATTGATCATCTCAATAAACAAGTGTTGCATTTATGTATCTGTGGTCTGTTTTTAAATATTAGTGTTTATGGGCCCCTGATGCCCTAATGGAGCCGCTGATTTAATTTTGATTAAACAGAAGTTCAAATTTGTTGTTTTTAGACTAGTTGTGTGTTCAAATAGAATTTCACTGGAGATATTTTCCCCTGAAATATAATTACACAGTAATACTTTTACATTTCCTGTCAACTTAACATCTTTTAATACAGAAACACGGTAGAACGCCGGTGGACCGACTCGACACCTCGACTCGACGCCCCGACCACCGAGCTTAGCAGGTTTTCTGGGGGAAACCCTGCACATTCTTTCTATTTTGCCTTTTTAAAACAAATTACTTTGTTTTAAAACAAATTAGTTTTGCAGGAATTTTGTTGCGCTACGGAGGACTGCCCGGTCCGTTTCTGCTGCGCCTCACATGTCAATTTGCAACACTTCTGTAGAAATAAACATTGGCTGGGAGCACACTTCCTGATTGTCCATTTTGAAGCAGAGGAGTACGCCTGTATGTCTTGACCTCTGCCTGTTGTTTCTTCATGCTCGGCTGTATAACAAGACCATCACGCAGCACCGACGGGAGACGGGTCTCAGCTGCTCGCGCTCTTATCAGAATGGACTGCGCGAATGAGACGCCTTGAGGAAGCATCGGTAAACAACACTATAGGGTTCCAGTTGCTATATGCTCAGGCGCTCATGCAAAATTCAGCGCCCTCATACGTACACTGAGAGGGAGGCAAGGCAGAAGGCAGGGGTCACGTTTTAACTGGGAAGAGCTTCAGAACTCAGCAATTTCCCATCTAATCCTGGCCGTAATTTTCCCGAAAGGTGACCTCGGAGCATGAAACAGAAATACTAATTGCTGCACTTCTGGCGGCTCTGAAAAATGTTGTGCACACCTGTTAAAATGCCAGGTCTTTCTTGTATTAACATTTTTTTTAAAGAAATAAAACAATAGTTAATCATTCTCCAGCGATTTCCCTACATTGAATGTGACACGACATCCTGTACTTCTCAAAGCACCGTCCGATTCAGCTCCACCAGTCACATCACGTACATTTGATCCCACTAGCAGTGGGAGTGTCATGGTTTAGGGATTCTTCTCACCATCACAGAATCCACCATCAATGCTATTGGGATTTAAAGGGTGCTTGATCAAAATGTGAGACCATCTGCAATACAAATATGCAACTAAAGCCAACCCGGACCGTGAAACACGACAGTGACCCAGAACACACAAATAAATCCATCAAAGTCTGTCTGAGAATTAAGAAATGGGGAAAATTCTGGGCCTAGTCAAAGCATAGAATCAAAGGAGACTGGCTGCACATGAAGGATACCCTTTGATCAGCTGGAAATGAGGAGTGGGAGACACTTAGCTTTGACTGATTTGAGAGACTGATAGACAGCAACAAGTGTCATCTCACAGAAGTTGTTTCAGTCACAGGGTTAACAGCAGGTATCAAAGGATGATGCGTTCTGAGAGCTAGAAACCACATTTTGGTGATATCTTTTGCTTTTTTTGGGTGAAAAGAAATGGTGCAATTAATAATAATTCAATTGTTTTCTTTTCCAGAGAAAAATAAGAAGGATTTGACACCAGCATGTGAACATTTTTGTTTTATAAAGAACTGAAAATTTGTAGGGTGTTGCTTTAGTTTTCTCACAATTCCCTGCAACTAAGTTTTATGCCATTTTTAACTTTTTTTTTTTACACATTTTCCTTTAAGAAGATAAAAGGTAAACTGCCCTAGACACATGTGAATATTTAAATTATCACGGCTTAACTTTTCTACATCCCCAAAATGTAGTCGTTTCACCAGTGGCGCATTGAGCTTCGCGAGCCGCCGAACGCACGAAGGCTCTGGAGCGGCCGCCGCCGAACTCCAGCTTTAATCTCCCTCTGTCTTCCTCCCCGGTCCTTTAATGGTGTGATCGCCCTTAACTCCACTGTAAATCTCTCCCCAATGGCTTATGGTTCAAATTAATGGCCCTGCCATAAGTGTTTGAATTTCATGAATTGTAATAATACTTACATCACAAGACACATGAAGTCATGTCTCCTTCTCTACAGTGGAGATATGATACATTTTAGTGGGATGCACAAAGTGGTCCCCTGGTAGGATAGTGATGTATTCTAATAGACTGTGCCGGCCAACCTCCGGGTGTAGATATTCATGATTCATATTTGAGGGCTGCAGAACGTTTAAATGGGACATTAAGTGGCAAAGAATATTAAAACACTATTGGCTTTGTGGAATAACCGGAACGTTCGCCAGCCGAGTTATGGCTCTTTTTATTTTCCTTCCCTTTTTAAACACGTCCCGCTGCATCAAAATATATTAAAGTCAAGCTGCAATCTGAGTTCTCTTCACTTTTTATGTAAGCGAATATGAATTATGATAATGCCATGCAGCTTTTGAGCCTTTTTTTTTCAGTTCCTCAGCTTTTGAGGCTTGGGGGATGCTTTCCAATTGTCAGCTGTCAACAAGCTGTCAAGTCGCACACGGGTGAAACGGAGGACATCATCATGTTTAGCCTGCAAACACTGATATAAGAGTCTACTTAGTATCAGCTGTCAGACGTTAGTGACTAAAGTCATCAATCTCTTTAAAGGACTCACAATTTATTTATTTATTTTTTTCATTTTGAATTTTCACCAGAAATTTTGCAACAATTTGTGCACATCACGATTTCTTGCCAGCTGAGAAATAAATGTGGAAATGCTGTGAGCCTAAAACGTCAAATGCTGGTGCTACATAAGAAGCAGATTATGCTAAAAAATAATAGATATATTTTATATAGTGTGAGACGGAGAAGATTAAGTTCAAAACCTAAGAGTAGTTTGAGAGGTAATTAAACGCAAATAATATAATATATAATCTTTTTTTTCCTAAGATTATAAATATTTCTTAAGTTGTTCCTATTACAACCACAAACCTCCATGAATCTTATTGAAATTGCATATTTAGAACACAACAGAAATTTGTTGTATAATTAGGAAGGAACACAAAGGTTTCAAATTTGTTTTACAAACAAAACTATCATTTGTGTGGCTTTTTTCTTACTCTTCGGTCAGATCGGACAGGGTGTTTGTGAACATTTGTTTTCTTCTGGATATAGTCCTGAACTTTGACTTGGCCACATTCATTGTTCCACATTCATTTTGATCTAAACTGTTAAATTGTAGTTTTGGCTGCATTTTTTGCAGCCTCTAACATGTTTCTATCCAGAATTGTCTCCAAGTCCAGCAGGATGCTGCCACCACCATATTTGGGTAATGAGCAGAGTCTTAATTTATAGATGCGCTGATCTGATATTCATATCAGTATCGGTCCCGATATTGAAAAAAATTCTAGGTCGAGTATCGGTGATGATGTGCTTGATCCGTAAGGGCAGTTCTATTCAGTCTGATTCTATTTTCTTAATTATTTGTCTCACATACTCTACTCCTAATAGCACCGACTGATCGAATTAAAGTTGTGTGTTTCACCAAGCTTGTGAAGCTATTGGTGTATGTAAATGTGCTGTGCTAGTGCAGAGTTATCAAACATTGCACTTCAGTACATTTATGTCTGAAAAAAACATTTTAAGTCAAGTCAGAACTGTTTTTCTGTGTCAGACTCGTATCGGCTGATACTAAACCTTAGATATTGGTATCGGAATCGGAAAAAAGTGGATCGGTGCAACCCTACTTTAAATTTCATACATGGTTGCTATTCTTCCATTAAGGTCAGATTTGTGGATAGCACAAATCGTCCAGATTCTACACTTTATCACACTTTCCAGATTTTTTTTAATTTGTGAAAATCTTTCAACTCTACGCTCTGTCAGTCTCCTCCATGCTGAAGGTTGCTGTCGTAATGTGACAAAAAAGCAGAACAACTCAAGAGGCGCGAATACTTTTGCATATATAGGAAGTTTAGAACAATTATGGGTGCATGTTGTGTGTTTATGACAGCACATGGACCCTGAAGTGTGTGTGGTGCAGCAGGAGGACAGACCCGATGATCCCCCTGTCTCCTGGTGACTGTGTGAAGCCAGCCAGCCGTGGCAAGGCTGCCATAACTACCAGTTGAGCTCTGTCAGGGAGATGACCCACTCTCTTTTCAACAAGACCTGCCACACTGACAGACAGACAGACAGCAAGACAGGCAGGCGGAGAGACAAAAGACGCCACATGTGCATATTTTAATCTGAGAACTCGCCGTCTCGCTTCAAACGGCTAAAAACCCAGGAAAAAGCCGTAGGTGTAATTGGACTGCAGCAGCACAGGTCAAGAGTCAATGGTCTTATTTGAGGGCTAACACCATTTAAGACTAATTTGAGACTATGTGTTATTGTGCCTTTAACTAAGTTTCTAACCCGATCTGTACAGAGGTTCATTGTGCTTTTAAAAGAGACCTGCTGCCCTGCAAAAGGCCATCTAATGGTTTTTCAACCCATCAGTATTACTTTAATGTACTGTAGATCAAAGGATAAAACATCCACTTGTGCAGATGAGGGAAAAAAATAGTGAAGTGCATTGAAGATTTTAGATGTTCTTTACTGAGAAATCCATTTGGATTCTAACGGCGAATCGGTACCGTTCCCTGAACTATTAAGAAGCACTTAAACATCATCAATGTTAATGCTTACAATTTGCACAATTAAAACTTTTTTTTACAGAGATTATAGGTGGAATTGTTGAATTCTGCTAAAAAAAAAAAGACTCCTGAAAGCTTTGTGGATCACTAATATGAGCTTGTACGTATATTTGTATTTGTTCGGGTCCTGCCTCCGTATTTATTCGACACACTGTGTGAATTAGTGCTTCTTCGCTGTCACCGGTGTTTACGTGCGAGTGGCGAGGTCGGGACCCCGGGCTCCAGGCTCGTCCCCCAGAGAGCTTCGCTTCCAGCGTGGCCGGCTAACAGTACAAACAATTAAAAAAAACCACGGCCGCAAAACCCTTCGCCCCCCTCCAAGGGGCGGTCGGCTTTCTCCCCCCCTCATCCCCCAGCTCAGGTCGGAGAAATTGCTGCTCCGCACTGCGAGAGGATTCAGAGTAAACCCTCGGTTATCCGGTCTATAACGATGCTGCTGCTGAGGATGGAGAGGCAGGATCGATACGGCTACAGCCTGTGGACCAGTTGGAGACAAGGGGCTATTATTAGGATGTCCTTTCCTTACCACCTGAGCCACTTACAGGCTTAGGATAGTCACCTTCTTGCCCAAACCGCAAAATTAAATACATCTCTCTATTGAAAGGAATTAATTATTCTTTTATGGTAAAGATGGACCAACAGAAGCTTGTGAAAATGTTTTACAAAAACAGTTAGAACAGCTGAAATGTCTTGATTAGATATAAACACAAAAATAAAATATTTCAAATATATCAAATCTGATTTTTTAAATAAAGTAATTCAGATTCAATGGTATGATGAAGAAAATTCTCCCCTACCTGTTGCTGTGAGCTGCCAGTCAGAGCAGTCTCTTTCTAAAGAGAAGTTTTGGCCGTTCATAGACACAACTGCACACAAATAACATTGACTGGCTCACAAAGATGAAAAATTATTTGAAATATTTCCAATCACATCACCTTATTAGAGAACAGTGCCAAGGCTTTCATTCCACTGTGCGATATATAGGAGCAAGTAACTGAATTATGTTTTAAACTAAAGTGACTAAATCGTGATCAAAAAAAGCTCTTAACAAGAAGGCCATGCGATAAGAATCCTTTCAGTAGCTCAATGAAGAGCAGAACATTTTATTTTTTAGATTATAGGTAAAAAAAGAAGTTTGCCTTTCAGAGAGGGGCTTTTATAACTCCACATAAGAGTGGAACTGTAGAAATACAGCAAGCTGCTTTTCACAAATGGAAGTTGGTCCGCATGACTGTGGCGAATAGAAAAAGTCCGGAAATTTCTGTTTTTACTTTGGGCTATTTAATGCAGTTCCTTCCCCAAACAGCAGGGGCTCACTCCACGCTCGTCTAGTGTCAAATGAGGAATGGCTATAGAAGAAAAGCCAAACTAGAGTTATTTTATAAAAACACATCATTTTAATTCTTAACACCCCAAACTTACAGACACAATTTAAAAAAATGAATGACTTTAAATTTAATTTAAAAAATAANTACCCATAAAAGTTGGAGTTTTATGTCTCAGCCTTGCCTATTTTAAATAACAAGTAAATAACATGTATTTATAATTTCACATGTCTACAATAATGCACCTATCCAAAAAAATATCTAAATTTGGTAATGTTATGCTATAGGCCTCAATGCCACACAATTCATTGACTTGAGTGAACAGCAGTTTTCCTTCCCCGTTTCATCGCCTTTATTTCGCAGCTTATTTTTGCGAAAAAGTAGCCAGTTTTTTGTACGTTTAGCTTCATGTTCCAAGAGCATTATCCCTTCCTTCTACCCGTCATTCTTGCTCTTTCTACTTTCCAGGTTTTAAACTCCACTGACAGAGAGCATTCTGCCACCTAAAGGTCACGGTCATTACAACAGGTACTGCTTTTCAACACAATGTACACAACAATTAAAGCAGACGTGGCCCAAGGAACAGCGGTAGCCAAGTACATCACATCGTGATCGACCCAGTGCCATAAATGCACATTGGCTGGTAAAATTAATTAATAAAGGGATAAAACCGGCGCTTTTATGTGGAATTCCTCCACAACCTCCGATTAGCCAATCTGAATCTGCCATATAATGCAACACCCAAACATGACACTCTATCTGCACTGTTGTAGATTCATTATTCTTAGGGTGACAAAAGCTCAAGAGTATGTATCTCCAAGTGATGGCAATCCAAACTACTTTGTGACTGTTTCTGGTGATAATAATTGGACAACTTGAGGGTAGTGACAGAGCATTGAACTTCGACCTCCATAACAGGTTTATTGTAAGTCAAAACAACATACATACTTTAGAGACGTGCCAAAATTTGATGTTCCACAAAATGTACTTTACATGATCTTAGGCACTTTTTTTCTGCGGGGTTAGCAGTAGCCAGAAGAACCACACATGACAGTCTATAGTCCTGAGTAATAACTTATACTTATGAAAAGGTATGACTGAAATTTAAGTTGTTGTTTTCTTTGGGGATGGGCGGGTTCATTTGGTGATTTTTAAACATTTTTATTAAACCTTAATATCTACTTATTTTGTTACACTGGCTCCAAATATAAGTGACAAAATAAACAGCATGCTTTCTGTGTGCTGATGTACAATTATTTCATTAGAGTCACCTCTTTCAGTAGTTTCACAACTACTGAAAGATAGCCATAGCTGCGAGAGAAAGCAAACAAATCAGGTCTGAACACAAGAATATATTTATTTATTTAATTTTTCATCCTGCAGCTGAAAACTATTTGCATCTTACTTGCTGGATTATCTTTTTTACAGACAGTGTGTAGGTGTTTTTTCTGTACTCCAAGTTCTCAAATATACAACTTTTCTTTTTCTTTTTTTTTGAAAGGGGAAAAAGTTTGTTGGGTGCAACTAGTTTAGCTTTAATACACAGCTGACTGACAGCCAGCGCCACTGGGAGGAGGGGAGTAGTAACCGATGCTGCATATGGTTTGAGGAATTTCTTTATTACAGTTGGAATACGTTAAAAGGTCATATACCTCAGGACCATTATTATAGAAAATTAAATTTGTTCAGAATTTTATATCTTTTTAAATTTTTTTTTTTAATTAAAGCCTAATTTTGACTTTGCATCGGCTCCACATGTGGCACTAAATGAAAAACATGCTACCTGTATTTAAAATATTTTTTCTTTTTTTTCTATATTTGAAATTTTGCATTT
>CAEGAF010044266.1:0-16940 GCA_903067075.1 Micropoecilia bifurca | reverse complement strand
ACACACACACACACACACACACACACACACACACACACACACACACACACACACACACACACACACACACACATATATGTGCCAATTGAACACAAAAGAACCTGTACACTTAACATCTCCTGCTAACAGCAAAGGAAACATAATTTTATTTTAAAGCTTGAAGATCAGGGTTTTTATTGCAGTTTAGAAAAGTTCATAATTTATTTGGACTATAAAAAAACAATAATATATTAGAATCAATAATATATTAGAATCTACCCTGTTCTCTAAAAGCTGTGTGTGTGTGTTTTGTTTTATTTTCCTTTATTTCAAGGAAATAAAGTTCCATATTTAAAGTATTTCTCTTGTTGAAATAAATTTCAAACTGATATGTCATGGTAAGTTGTAAAAGTGGATAAAACAGAAATGGGAACTGTAGAAATTTGAGTTTAGTAAAATACATTATTGTATTATGCAAAATGTGCAGCAGCCCTAAATTATTAGTGTAGTTTAATGTTCATTTTACATTTACATTCAACAGTGTGTGACAAATGTCACTATTACGTGATATGAAATGCTTTGCTAATGTTTTGATTTTTTCTTCAGGCGACTCAGAATGGTGGGTTTCTTTTAAAGCAGTTTTGATTTGTTGTTCATCAAGAGAGCTGAGGGTCTTTAAAAGTTTTAATTCGGACCTTGACTGCTTTTTCACTTTGTTTTACCAATTTTTTATAACTTATTATGCAGGATAGACTTTGATAAGAAAAGGAGAGGAACAGATTTGAGAACAATTGGACCCTCTGACCTGAGATGCATTATTATTATTATTATTATTATTATTATTATTATTATTATTATTATTATTATTATTATTATTATTATTATCCAGTTGATTGTCATATGGAAAGCTTGAAGCTAGTACCTAAACTTACTGGTGTTAAAATACATTTTTCTGTTTAAAACTATCCATCTTTGCTATTTTGGTAAAAAAAAAAATGTAATGTGTTATTTATGCATAAAAATATGATAAGTCACAGTTTGCTTTGAAAAAAAAAACAAATAAAGCACACAGATCAAGCTGGATAAAAAACAGCTAAGTCCAAAAATAAAAAAGACTGGCATAACAGTGTCATAAACATGAAGGAGTCTTCATGAATGTTTATCATAGTTGACTAAAGTCTCATTTGGTAAATAGTGACACTTTTAATGCAAAGTTGCCCTAAAAGTTGTATTAAAAGTCCAATAAAAGTGGAAACCTTGCATCATTCAGTCAATAATGAGCCTTTTAATTCAAAGGTCCATAAAAAATTGAATTAAAAGTCAATTAAAAGTGTCATTATTTACTGAATGACACTTCATGTCAACAGTCATAAACATTCATGGAACTTTTTCATGTTTATGACATGAAAAAGTCATAAACATGAACATGCACACTCCTTCCAATAAAGTGTTACCAGAAGACTTTCAAAACAGGTGAAGTACCAATTTAAAAGATTTATACAAAGTCTCACTTCTTGCTGTCAGTGTTTCTACGTAGAGGGTTCAAATGCCAGCAGGTCTTCAGGATGAATGCAGGCACTTAAAAGTACCGTCATGTATAACTTCCTAAATGCTAAATGAGTGCGTTTCCCAACTGCAGCACGAGTCTCGGTTTCAGAATCAATAAATTAGGGTCCTGGCTTTCTGTTTATTAGCTAATTTAATTCAGTAAGCAGCTCGGAAATGTCATTTGAGGGAAACCGCCCCCACTAATTGACTCTGATCACAACTGTGCTTGCCTCCGTCCATGTAAGGAATGGCAATGCATCTATTAGCTCAGCTTGCAGAGGCTATGCGCCACTTGTGTTAGTGGGCCATTAGAGTCTGCGGACGATATTTGAATTTTACTTTTCGCATGACGCATCGGCCCTGCTTCATAATCGTGTCCTTAATCAGGCTCTGCTGAATGTGGCAGACAGAATATGAGCCCTGGATGATGGAGGAGGTTTGGGCCGAGTGATCAACATGCAAACTGTACTCAAAGAAAGGAAGAGTCAAAGTACACCCTGTACCATCTTCTCCGCTCTTTCGGCTGCTAAGATCCAACTGCAGTCTGATTAGTCAGAGGGAAAGAGAGGCCAGAGTCTGCCGAGCAGCTATCTTCATTACTGTCCCTTCAGCTTACTGCTTTCTTTTAACGTCACATTCATTTCCCCCCCTTTTCTCCGTCCCATCTTTGTCTCCTGTAGCAGCTCCGTCTCGCACTATCTGTCTCTCTGTATCTGATTCTCAATCGTCATGTTTTAATAGCCTGGCAAGCAGAGCAATAATCCCTCTATTATTATTCCAGCTGCAGAAGGAGAGAGAGAGAGGAAAGGGAAAAAACCCCTAGGGGGGTAGACAGGGCGCCATTTATACAAAATGGATGTGATTGCTTTGGTGGAAGAGACAACATTAAGGGGCAACATTTCTATCTCCTGGACTGTGGTTATGCAATATTCATGGTGCTGTTGTCCACCTGGAAGAACTCTGACAGATCCTTGTCATCAATGCAAAGACCTGAAAAACAAGTGCAGTTCACAGTAAAAGTGACCAAAAGCCTTCAACTTTATCCACATTTATTGATTTCACATCCATAAATTTAAGTCTATTTTTTCAGATTTGATGTGACAGACTGACATAATGTGGTGAAACATTGAAAGGAAATTTGTAGTGTTTTGCTCCACTTTGATTCACTTATATTAAATTCAGTACAACCAATTTCCTGTAGAATTCACCCCAATAATTGTTAGTTAGATCATGCAACAGCTTTCCAACTTTTAAATATTTAATAGCTTAATCCATCACTTAAAGACGATAAAATACGGCACAACTGTACATTTAGCAAGATGTTATGTTTTGCAGAAAACTGCCAAGAAATCCAACTCTGGGAGAGCTGCTGAGATCTGTAGCTCATACAGGAAAACCGAGAGCTACATTGACATCATTTAGATCAAAGGATGTTGGCGTGTTAGAATGGTCCAGTCAAAGAACCACTGCACCCATTGCACATTTGTGATGAGATTTAAAAGTCAATGCTCACAGTTGTTATCTGTTCAGTTTGCCTTAGATTGGATGGAGCTGGCTATGTGTAATGATCCTTTCACTTCATATTGATGTGCAAATCTGTTGGTCTGTTGCATAAAATATATGAAGTACGATGAGAAAATGTGAAAAGTTGAAACGGTATTTAGCATAATAGTGACCGTGTTAAGGACGTTTTTTTTGGAAGCATCCTCATAATCATCACCATGTGCTTTTGCCCCTGCAGGCGGCCATACTTGTTACCTGCCTGCTGTGCATCTGAGGGCCTCTTTCTCTGCCCACAGCCATGCCAGACGTGAAGCTTCCCCCACCATGTGACTACCCCTCCACTTCCCCTGTTGCCCTCTCCGCCAGCTCTCCTGCTGGCTGCAGCTCTCCCCTGCACCTCAGGATCGACATGGAGCCCTGCATCGCCAACCTCCCTCTGTCCCCAGACCCCTTGAGCTCGTTCCCCCGCCACAGGCCCTTCCACGCTCTGTCGTACCCGCTGATGGCCAGGTGCAACAGCAGCACCTTGCTCACCAACTTGGGGTTGAGGTATTGCTCCAGCCGTCAGGGAGCTCTGGGGGTAGAGCGAGGGCAGGGGACGGTCCGGGGCTCCTGCATCGACACTGGAAGCAATGGCAGCAGGCCTTACAGGAGTATGGAGAACCTGAACTGGAACGCCATAGGAGATCCTGGCTTGTGTGCACTCAGTGCTGCACCGTGCAGGAGCGTGGACAGCGAGTTTATTTTGCGGTACACCTCTTCTAGCCACTGGTACGACGGCCCTCCGGATGGATCTGTGCTCGGTGCCCATGGGCTGGTACCCAACGCAGAGAGTTTGGCGTTCTTTCCTCGACACGGGCTGCCCAGAAAGGATCTGCCTCTCTTCCCCCAGCTGCTGCTTCCAGGTGGTGTTGATGAATGGGATACAAGGAAGGAACTAAGGGAGAAACTCCGTCTGCAGAGTGCGAGATCCTCTGTTGAGCCTCTGAGGCCTCTCCCGATGCGGCCTCAGGTGAACCCAAATGCTGTTGCCAGTGAACGAGAAGGTGCGCATCAGGGAATCCCAACGGGCTCTAGGCCGACATGCACTATGCGTATGTCTCCAGAGGAGATCAAGCAGGAAGTTTTGAGGCGTTTACAGCTCAGGCGGCAGAACAGCAGCCCCAACCTGACTGTCCAAAGCTCTCAGTCCAGTGCAAAAGTAGCCCAGATGTCCTACACAACAGACAACATTGCAGGGAACCCAATTGGGACAGAGTCTGTCTGTGAGCATCGTAGACCTCCTGTGGGACGACTGTACATCCCAACATTTGAGGAGTTTAAGAGAATGAGGCAGAAGGAGGGAAAGCAAAGCGAGGAGTCTATGGGAGACGACCAAGACCTACTGCAAAATAATGAATCCTTTTCTGATCAGACTGAGCCTCTGCTTGGACCTGGTGGAGTTCAGAAAGGTAATTTTGGAGGTGAGGAAGGCGGAGGTGTAGCTAGAACCGACGAGGCCCTGCAAACCGCCACCTCTGCAGAGAAACCTGCTTCAATCACGACGACCAGTAACAGCACCGCCGTTTCCACGTTGCCCTGCGGCTCTGTCACCAGCAGGAACTCCCCCATCCGAACCGGCCCGTCCCCACGGTCGCCCCTTCAGCCCCAGGCTTGCACAGTCCAAGCCCAGGACAAAGCCATTGTTGTAGGAGGAGACGAAGGGAGCGCCAGGCGCAGGAGGAGCAGTCTGGAACCAGCTGGGTCGGTTCCCTTCCCTGCCAGCAGAGAGAACTGGGAGCGTCCGTCCAGCTGCTGCCCGGCGCTGCTTCTGGAGGGAACGGACCTGTCGAAGTATGGAGCCAAGATATACAAGATGAGGGATGGGCTCATCGGATCTGCACTGGACCTCATCAAGAAAAGGTTAGTCAGGCAGATTTACAGCATGTGACTCATCTTGTTAAGGTTTTGATTCAACTATTGACTCAGCAGAGCTAAAATACTAACGGTTTATTCTTCCTAACATGTTATGTTTGAGAAATATATCCAGCACTTTGATAAAAATATATAACTTTTTTATTAATAATGTTTAAATAAAAAGTAGGCCTTCTTTTCATGCTCAAATAAAATGTAAAATTCTGGTTTGCAGACTAAACTTAAAGCACTATTTTAAAGTATTTATTGTTCTTATCAGCTACATTTCCCAGTTGTCCTGAACACCTGTTCACATTTTGGTAACTTACCCAAACACATTGCAGGTCCACTGCACCCTGCTGGCCTGGCATGGTACTGCATCGGGACTGACTAATCTATATGATTGTAAAAAGAAATATTTCTACATCCCACTTGACACAATAAATTTTCAATCATTTAAAGCCAGAGACGCTCAAAACTTTCTCCTTTACCATGTTTTATATTGTAATAAAAATCACTTAAACTTGATTTTAATAAACAGTTAAAACGTACCACTGTAGTGGTAGATAATATTTTATTTTTAACCTTACATTTTCAATCTAGAACCATCATTTTATTATTCCTGTAAAAATAATTCTAGGAGGAGACGTTCTCCTCCTAGGAAAACATTTAACATTTTGCACCGCTTTTAGCTTAGCTGGAAAATTCATAGTTTTGCTTAGCCTTGCAGCTGATGCAGCGGCAATCTTAGCTCCATTACTGAGCCAAACGCCCACAGCAGCATGTTTGTGTGCTATGCAGAACATGAGCGTCACATCAGTGCGTCGTCGCACCTCCATCTGTTTGAGGCCGCGCGCGCCGTCTCCATATCGATTTATCTGAGTTATTGTGCTAACAGCTGTCAGAGTTAACAGGGTTGGCTGTGCAGACGGGGCTGTGGGCGGGAGGCTGACAGCAGACCGGAGGACCGGCGGTACCTCTGCAGACTCACTGTTTCCCTGCCGCTCCTCTCTCTCTGTGTCAGCTGTTGGCTGGATAGATGAATGTATCCATTGTAGTTCATCCCAATCAAGGGCAAACAGGATGATGGCATCATTTACCACATTGTCTTGCTAGTTAGGCCTGTATTTATTGAGCTATTTGTTTATTTTGAGCGTGGAGGAGCTGCTTCGTTTGGCCTGTTCAGTAATAAAAGCTGAGTCTCAGCTGTAGCCTGTGATTGATGGGAGATGTAGTGCATATTTACCTGGCTGTCAAGACTCTCCACTCTCTGTCTCTTCTTTATCTGCTCAGCTAGGAGGAATGATGGATGTCTGTGGCTGTGTTGCATGATGACAGCAGTAAAATACCTGCTGTAGAGACGTTGTGCACACAGAGCATTTGAAAATAAATGTATAGGTCTACAGCTGTATTGTTTTCTCAATGTGCATAACCAACAATCATGGCTATTGCCTTCCTGTGCTCCATCTGCCCTTTCACCCATTCACTTGGATTTCTACAGACAAACACGTTCAATGTGTTGCCCACGCGTCCGATTATTGAATTAACATTAACGATGTTGGCACTTCTCTTTTCCCAGTGGAGGACGGTTGTTTACAGCGCAGGCAATTTCCAGTAAGCTTCGTAGTGTTGAAGTGCCGCATTACTGACGTCACGGTCAAACGTTAGCAGTCGGGTAAGATTTAAAACTGAATCCTCCCATGGGTTCAGGAGATGAGGTCAGTTTGACCCCGTAAGCTTTCTGCCCTGTCTGACGTCCAACCAGGGTCGCTTAGAGCGTTACTCTAAGACACCAATTAGATTTGGATTATACTGTTAATATTGGACCAAGACCTGAGAAACTCCTGTCGATTTATACATTTTGGAGCACTTCGCAATCCAGAACAAGAATCAGACATGGGGAACCAACATTTAGCTTTATACTTTACTCATCTATAACAGACTTAGAAAGGACCATCTACTTAGCCACCTAGAACAACTAGAACATTTTAAAGTGTAGTTTATATTTTGCTGTGTTAGTGAAGTTTCACTAAAACTTCTTCCTCTTCTTCTTCTAAGACCACGGGACGGTTAGTCAGAGTTCCTCCGGGAAGCAGTCGTTCCTCTCAGACCATCTCTGTGAACCGAAGCACAGAAAAGATGCTGGTTTCCATCTTGTCAAGCAAAACTTGGGAAAACTGTAAGGCGAACCTCTGCCACGGTCTCGACTTTAACTCCATCCATCTTCCCTTCAACTCCAGCTGCGGTGCCTGCCGTGGCACAGTTTTGCCGCTACCAGGCCTTACTGGGAGATTGTGTGTTTAGGATCATGTGTAGTGTTACTTTTCCATTACTCATAGCATCTTGCATGTCCCAAAGTTCGTTTTGGTCCGACTGACTCAAAATCCCTTCTCGCTGTTGTTTTAATGAGAAAGGAGTCCTGTGATTTGTGGCTCTGTTAGGCTGATTGTTGGAGAGCTGGCAATAAAGCTTATCTGATGCTTTAAGATCAAGGGGTTCTGGCCTGATTGAGTTTCGGGGAGAGCGGCGGAAGGGATCACAGTTGTGCACAATCAGTGCGTAATAGTTCGAGTGATGGCTTTTTTTAAAAAAGTGGCATGAAAATCAAAGACGTGCCCAGCAGAGATTGATAAGGAGAACTGCATGGCGTATTACGTTCCATTCGGAAGTTGCTCTAAAAAAAAATAATTTACAGTTTCTTCCTGCTCAGGTAGCTGATGAATTCACCCACTCAGTGGAGCCGCTGACATGCAGCAGCTCAGAGTCAGCTCTGTTTGTTCCGACCAGTTTCTTCTTTTATGTTGAATCCAACACACTCGGCTCTCTTGTGGTTTAAACTCAAACCTGAGGCTCAGGGCACGTTTCGAAACTTGAAGATTTATTAATTAAACATGGCAGACTTCTTTGTGATCTCCGGCGCCCTGCGGTGTTTGGCTTTCACCTATAAGCCTCTTTGTTCAGGCGTATCATGCAGCACATTGTGCGTTCGGAGAATAATAGTCCTCCAGCTTGCAGAATCCCTGCAATAAGCATGTTGTTCTACCTGGGAGGGTTATTACTGGCTTCAGATGGATTAATGCATCAGAACCGCACCGCTGGGGAAACCGTACACCACAATGAAAACGCGTTGGTTGAGTATAGTGTGAAACTGAAACGGCGTGTCTGCGGTTTATGTGCTTCCTCTTTATTCATCGCCGGTAGACGTCACCACTTAAAGAGAAAGATATTGGATTCATTTGGGCGATACGTGCGTCGGGTAAAATGACAGCCCGCCTAATTTTGTTGTCACATCGCGGCGCGCTGAGAGGCGATCCATCACTAACAGCGATTTCCTGATGAATTAAGCCACAGGTTATTGCTCCCCATGCATCACCCAGGTCATGACAGCTAGAGAGAGAGATAGAGAGAGAAAGAGAGAAAGAGGCCTTTTTAATCACAGTTTGAACCGACTGGACTCGTCCGACCTGCGTCCTCAGGGCCGCCGGTGGGCTTTATGCCACGTTGGGTCTGGTTTGATTAAGACGATTGGGCGCCTTCTCTGTGCTGTGCTTGCCGTTTTCTATTAGATAACTAAGAAAGTGCGGGTCGGGTGTAGTTGAGTGAAAAATGTTTTCATACCGCGGACCAGAAAAGAGAAGAGTCTAGAGCAGGGGTGGGCAGTCCTGGTCCTGGAGGTCCGGTGTCCTGCAACTCTTAGATGTCTCCCTGGTCCAACACACTTGAATCCAACAGCTGAATCTCCTCCTCAGTGAAGGCAGGTTCTCCTGAATCCTGCTAACGACCTCATTATTTAACTCAGGTGTGTTGAAGTTGAGATACATCTAAAGTTGCAGGCGTTCGGCCCTCCAGGCCTGGAGTTGCCCACCTCTGGTCTAGAGACAGATCACCAATATCTCTGATGTGGACGGACGTTAAAACCTTGGTTTTGAAAGTAAAATGATCAAATAAAATTTAAAAAAGGGGGTAAAACCAAAGTGATAAGGTATGTTGTTGCTCCATATATTTTGGAAATGTTGTGCTGTGTCTCACAAAGGTTTTCACAGCGTTTCACTTTTTCACTTCGGTACATTAAAACCACAAACTTCATAGTAGGGCTGAAAGATTTATTGCATTAATCGTGATGAATCATCAATTAATTTAGTAATCCATTATGAAAATGTTGTTTTTTTTATGTTTGATTATCATGTTTGTTGTTTTTTATTTCTTTTTTTTATTTCACCAGGTTGAAATAAATACATTTCATTTGAAGACCGAAATGGGCGGCTACAGATCACAAAATTTACTTCAATCAGGATTTTTAGTCACTCTGACACTGGACTGGTTGAGCGATATAAATACTTTTTTTTTTTTAAATATTTGAGCTACTCTTGTGTAGACTTCTTCTAGTTTTCTTTCAGCAGAGGCTGTCTTGAGCATCTATCTTCACATTCACATTTAGTCTCTGATCGGCTCTCAGATGCATCTATTTTAGCTGTAGGATGCAAACCACATGACTACACAACCTCAATATTGAGAAAGAAATTCAATTTTTAAAGTATTTACATCTTCAGGGCACAGACATTTATTAGACTTCATTATGGTCTGTACCACTGAGTCGACTCTGGCTGCTTGCTGATCCGTTTAGAAACACAAACAAGTCTTAATTTAAGTAGTACAGAAATCCCTAAAATAATATGTCAGAGGGGATTTTTTCTTTCCCTTACAAGAATTGTAACAATATCTTCCTCTGCGGTTGTGACTTCTGGACTGCAAAAGCTCACCGGGGTTTGGAGAACCAGATCAATAAGCTAGTGGGATGTAGAGTTAAGAATGATGCTACAAGCAGAATTTAAAGACGTGTGCATTATATTATGGCTCCGTTAATCGATAGTTATTTACTACGGCGCTTACGCATTTAATAATAGATTTGTTAAATGTGTAAGCTGCTAGTTTTAGTGAAAAATCTGCGGACATCCATTCAAGATAAAATATTAAAAATGTGTTTTTTTCTGCAAAATTGCTAAGTCCAACACATAAATGATACAAAAATGTTCAAACCAGGGTGGAAGAGAGAGAAAGGGAGGCTTTGTTACAGTTCATGTCAGTATTTTATTGCTAACTTCAATTTATATAAAGATAATTTAGGCTATGAAGGAATCAATAGCAAGTGATACAAAAAGAATTAAGAATTTGGAGTTTTTCCTTGTTATTTTTTACAAGCAAATACCTGAAATCTGACTCCCCTAAACAAAATCTAGTGCAAAAAAGTCACTAAACCCTAACTTAATGCATTTTACTGACAGAACGGCCCAGTCAAAGTCCTGATCTCAATCCAGTTGAGAACCTGGAGCAAGACTTGAACATTGATGCTCAATATTCAATTTGAATTTGAATGTACTAATTGATTTGGGAGAGACAATGAACACTGATTAACATTCTGTAAATGTGGCAGGATTTGCCAAATGGCTGTTTATCATACAATGTGAAATTTGTGTTGCTAAAACCAAAGTTAATATAAGACAAGGTCACAATGACTTTATTACACAAATTTAGTAATTAAATACAAATCAGTACAAACAGCAAATACAAGACAAAGGAAAATACATCACATTTTTTTTCTGGGAAAAAAAAACTATAAGAAATTGTTAAAATTGACCAAACTGGAGCTGAAAGGAATCATTTCTGTCTCTAGTTGTGCAAAGCAGGTAAAGATAAAATAATTACAGATGTGGCTGCAGCGAACGCTGACTCTTATTGGCAGACTTTGATTCCTCTTTACAACCATACATCACGATTTCTAGGTTGATTACATAAAATCCTAAACATACATTGGGATTTGTGGTTAATACATACCAAATGTGTAAAGATTTATAGGATGCAGATGCTTTTGCAGGATTATGTTTCATATTAGGTACATGAACATTTGCAGAGTAATTTCAGCTCAGCTGTTTAGCTTTTTTGTTTATTTATTATTTTTTGGTGAGGATGCATCAGAGCCGCTAATGGTCGTGTGCGTATAGCTGTCCAGTTATCAGACAAAAGGATGAACGATGGGAAGGTCTGTTCTTGCATGCAGGAATTACCCATGTGGTCCCGGGGTTCAGGTGTTAATATGCACTGATGTCCCTAATTACTATCCCTCTGAGGCAGAGGAGGAGAGCAGGGGTATTGATCGAGATGTTTGGGGGGTTGGAGGGACGATGGCGGAAGAGGAGGAGGAGGAGGAGGAAGAGGAGGATGGGTGTGGAGGACAGTCGACTCAGCAGGGGAGCAGAGGGTGTGTGTGTGTGTGTGTGTGTGTGTGTGTGTGTGTGTGTGTGTGTGTGTGTGTGTGTGTGTGTGTGTGTGTGTGTGCAGGAAAGGGAATGACAAGGAAGCTGTTTGCTGACAAGCATTTCTCCAGAATGATAATCCCAGCCCTGCTCTCTCTGCTGTATGCTCACTGTTTTTTTGTGGCCTTTCCCCCCCTCCCACCCTCAAATTTCCTCCTTTTATTCCACATTCAAATCCTCTTCTTCCTCATCCATCCATCCCTCTTTACCTCCGTCTTCCTCTTTCTCCCCCCATTACCCCCCCACCGCCTCGCCAGCTGCAGTGCAGAAATCTCCGCCGAGGCCCCAGTCAAGCTGTCAGGTGACCGGGACGGAGGCTGTGACATCACCGCCCCCTCGCCCGACTGTCAGCCTCTCGCCGTTGCCATGGCAACGCCGACAACGGCCTGCAGAGCTGAGGCTGGCGACGAGGCGCCTGCAGGAGAAGCGGCAGGAGAAAGGGAAGAGGCTGGAGAATGCGTAAGGACCTTTCATTTTGTTGTTGCTGCTGTTGTATTATCTGCTTTTGAGATGTTATTTGCGCGCATCTCCCACATCCGCTGCTCGCCGACGTCGGTCTGCAGCAAAAAGAAAAAAGAGAAAAATAGCAGAAGCTCTCGGATCTATTGGTATTCAGGGATGGCTGGGACGAGCAAGGAGACTGCGACACACGCGCACATATATGCACGTTTCTCCTGGATGTTTTTTACGCAGAGGTATTTCGTCTCAGACAAGAGCAAGCATCCAGCGCTCCGTCCTCCAGCTGCAGCTGCGGCTCGCGGTCTGAGGAAGGAATAAAAGGCAGAATTAGGACGCCCCTCCGGCGCCGGGGTTGCTGCCGACAAGTCGCCTCTTCGTCCCTTTTGGCCGTGGCTAGTAGCATCGAGCCCCACGCCGCATCTGCAGATTGGAAGGATCCCCATCTCGCTTTTCCCATGCTGCGTGTCTGGAGGTAGTTTTATTAGCGAACAGATGCCGAGGCGCGTTTTTCTCTCAATTTCCATCTCAGATTTCTTCAGCTTATCTTGCCCCTGCGCTCCCAAAGAAATGGCTGCGGTTTGATCGCTCGGTGGAATATTAATTATTCTTCTTGGTTTTTACCTGATCACAGCCAGCTCTGTCTGTACTGCAGCTCTCTGATGTGAAAGATCTCTGTGGCCCTTTCCTGTCACGTTCATCAGGTAGCTGTCAGAGCCATAGATGTGAAGCCATTGTCATCCATCCACCCATTCCTATGTAGAGTGCTGAGATAAGCAGGGCTGAACTTTGGTCCTAGGTCGTCTCTCGATGAGCGAATCTGAGGATTGTGCTTTGTTTTGGGAATTCCTCTCATCACCTAAAGAAAAGCCCAGGAGACTCTCACTCAGCGACTGTTTACTTTTTTTTTTATCTTTAAGGCTGTTTGATTTCAAGTAGTGATAAGAGCATTGTTTTATGTGTGCTTACAGTTTTAGCCAGACAGTTCGTTTTGCGTCTGGGAATGGAATTTGGATTCCTGTCACTCGTGCCAGCCGGGATCAGAGGGATAAGTTAGAGCTGTTATGTAACGCCACCATCACAGCAAAACGTGGTGACGCCGCAGAGGAAGACTCTCTCCACAGACAAATATATATTCACTGCACACAACAATACGATTCAAACATCCATTTCCGTCGGCGTTGACGATTGTGGGGAGCAGCTAATGGAAACCAAAATGCTATTTCTCACAAAATGAGAATATTCAGCCTGAACACTTGAATGTGGCGTTATTGATCTGCGCCATCATGGGGGAAGACTGCTGACCTCACCGTCGTCCAGCAGACAGCTTATGTCAGAAATGGCTGGGCCTTCGCAGAGCTATGCACCCAAACATAACAATGGAAAGTTTAGCTGAAGGAAAAGTGAGGTTGACAAACGGTAAAGGTCCTGTACTTGTATAGAGCTTTAACTAGAGCAGAGGAATCTAAAGTACTTTACTCTACGTTCGGTCATTCTCTGAGTCACACACACATTAAGCTGCTACTGTGACCCACAGCTGCCCTGGGGCAAAAGCAAAAGAGATGCAAGAGGGATAACCGCGGTCTTGAGAGAATTGTGAAGCAATTGTTAGTAATGTTTGGGACTTATCTGCACCTCAACTAGACCAAAAGCTGGTCGTGTGAATAAATAATTCATGCAAATGAAGCCCTGACCAAACGTTGAGTGGATAACTGTAATGAATCTGTGCAGAAAGAGTCGCTTTTTTGAATTGAATGACTGAAAAACACCAAGTTTCTGGCTGTATTGCATATATATTAGGATGTTCCTGAATGCACACAAGAACTGCTGCTCCATTTCACCTGTTGCCGGAGAGATGTGACCGTCCCATTGATCCTCGTGTCCTTTCCATGAAGCAGCACGCGGGCCTGGGTTGCAGGCGCTCCAGCTCGGACGCAGCCTACGAGCAGGCGGAGACGGTGAGGGCGCAGCGTGAGTGCCGCCTCCGGCCCCACTACAGCGATCCCATGCCGGCGGACGCCTCCAAACGCAAACAGCTGGAAATGAAGATTGCTGCCGCTGCCCGGATCCATAGCCACCGCCGAGACAGGGACAGGGACAGAGACAGAGACAGTGGTAAGTAAATGGAGCGACGAGGTTGTTGAGTTATGGGTGAGGGTAAAAGTAGGTTGAGCTAAGGGATGAAGAATGATGGGACTAGTTATGAAGGAGGCAACAAACAAAAATGGAGGTTGGGTTAAGGACATAAGTGGTAATGAGGGATTAAGGAAGTAAAGCTTAGATATGAAGAAGGTAGATGTGCCAGGATGATGGGTGAAAGATGGGTAGAAGAAGGAGTTTGGGGTGATGCTGAGATAAGGGATGAATGTTGATGTAGGTCGGAAGAAGGAATCATGGAAGAATGAGAGTGAGATGAAGAATGAGGGTTTGAGGAGGTTGGGGTAGAAGATGAGGGTTGAAGGAGTAAGGGATAAGGAGTGAGGGTTGACTGGAGTTGGCATAAGAGATGAGGAATGATGGTTGAAAGAGTAAAGGATGAGGATTTGAAGCTTCAGGACTAAGGATTGAAACGGGTTGGTGTAACAGATGAGGGTTGAAGGAGGTTGAGGTAAGAAATTAGAGATGTAATATCCAGCTTGTCAGTTTCAGTTGAATTTGAAGACAGTAGATGGCGTAATCAGGACTATGTCTTTATTAGGAATCTTTTTTAATAGATTCAATTTTAATTGACAAAACTCAATGTCTTTACTGGCGTCAGAAATGTAGTTATTTACCCGCTGGGGGTGTAAAGGCTCAGTTTGCGTAACACTGATTATATTTAGAGCATTCCTGACTTTTTCTTCGATTGTACAAATCGTAAATGTCACAGACATAGAGTAATCGATGGCGACTCTCAGATACTAGAGTTGTGGCCTGCTTTCTTTCTTTTTTTTCACGGTTATGTAAGAATGTCCAGGCAGTGTGTGCTGTCATGATACTGCATCCTGTTTTTATGTCAGCCCTCATGAATTTCCACTGTCTGGCCTTGACGTCAGTTACATCATCAGGGTTCACTGACTTTCAGAGTCGATTTATCTTTGGTGTAGAAACGACCCACTGCCACTTCCAAAACCACGGCTCGGTCTTTTATTTGACTGTGTGACGTTCTGCGTCCCCGTTTCACCCCTCGTCTCGTCCGGGGAAGCTGTATTCCTCGGTTGCTGCCTTCTTCTGATTTGTCTTAGCATCTCTAAAGGAATTCGGTGCTTATTCATCCGACTATTTAGACGTTTCTATCCGGTCGCTCACCTCCCCCAACCCCCTCTATACATTTACTGTTCCTCTCCATCAATCGAAGCTCTTAGCCACAGAAAGCTCGATCCCAGTCAATACGACACACCGGATGTTGAGATGACCTTGAAATAGAAAATCAAGAGTACATTTATTTTCTTGGCAGTAAAAAATATCACTCTTTCATTTTTGTTTGTTTGCCAAAGCAAGTTTACAGGAGATATTTAAGAACTTAGACTCCTTCAGTCTGTCGATACGTGTTGATGCACTACGGTATTGACTTTTTTATCCTTATGGCCAAAGGTTAAGTTTCCACTGGAGGGATGAGCATCTACCTGTTATAGAAATATGATATCTTTATTAGTTTTTTCTTCTGGACACTAGTCTGGATTTAATCTGAGTCTATTATGCTAGCAGGAGGCAGCACTTTGATATTACCAGATAGTTCATTTACAAATATCGTTCCTAAAGAGGACTGTAATTTCTTCCTTCCAGCACCAGCAGCAATCCGCGGCCACTCTGAGCCGCCGGGCGAGGAGCGCCAGGCGGTTCTGGGCGTGACCCGCTGCGGGCAGCACCGCTGGAGCACCATCAGCAGCCTGAGCTCAGACAGCGGCGTGGTGGGCCTGAGCGACGAGCGGGATGAAGAGGACCGCGAGCCACGGCGCCACCGCAGAACCAGGGGGGCAGAGGTGGAGCGGGTGGACAGCGGCATCGGCCCGGGCCTGTCCCGCACCTGGAAGAGGCCGTCCGCCTCTCTGAGGGCCTGGGAATCCCAGAGGCCCTGCCCCGACTGCGGACAGCGGGACGGCGTCTCCAAAGAGCGGGGGGAGCGCATGTGCGAGCGCTGCTCCAAGCTGCGGACCGAGCGCAAGGAGGCCATCCTGGAGTTCCTGAACACCGAGTCGAGCTACGGCGAGGACCTGCGGATCATCAAGGAGGAGTTCTACTGCCCCATGCAGAGCGCCGGGCTGCTGACGGCCGAGCAGCTAGCCGTGGTGTTCGGCAACGTTCAGGAGCTCATAGACGTCAACGACCGCTTCACTGAACACCTGCAGGACAGCATCGACCAGGCCTTTGACCAGGTGACCTTCTTATCTCTTATGAACACGCAAACGGCGTCCACAGCTTCATCGCATCAACCCTTAGCAACCACAAGCAAAAGTCTAAATAGGCAAATGTATGTAGGTGCAGTTTTATTGTGACGCCTTGGTGCTGTTAGATGGAACTTCACTCAGGTTTTTCTTCTGTATCTCCAGTACCGGGTTTGTAACACTTTGTTCACTTTTACCCCTTTTAAATAATGCAACTTCAGTGAATCCCTGCAAGCCGCTGTTTTTGTTGATTTACAATTCTTCTGTAGTTTTAGAACCATGGCTGAATGACACAACTCGTGCTGCTCGCCGTGAATGCCAAAAAGTTGAACGAAAGTGGAAAAAAGACAAGTTGCAGGTATCGTTCCAGCTGCTGAAGGATTCCTGGCATCGCTACCAGTTAATAGTGAAAGATGCCAAATGGGAGCACTTGTCAAATATAATTTTGCTTAATCGTCACAAGCCTCGCTTATTATTTAACATTGTTGATAGTGTTTTGAATGCCCCTCAGCACACGGGCTTTGAGCCATCACTGGAGATATGTGAGAAATTTCGCAAATTTTTCGTGGACAAAGTGGACAGTGTTAGGGCACAAATAACGTGCTCAGCCTCGGACCCCTCAGTCTCTGTCAATTGCTCTACTGCTTTGTACCAGTTTGAGCCTGTTACTCTGTCTTCATTATATGAGACTATTGGTCATCTTAAGTCCTCAGGTTCTGAAACTGACATTTTCCCACCTCGGCTTTTTAAAGAGGTTCTTCCTGTCTTAGGCTCTTTTGTTCTGGCTCTTATAAATAGTAGCCTGTCTACTGGTGTGGTCCCAAGACTATTTAAACAGGCATTAGTTCAACCACTGATCAAAAAACCTGGCCTAGACCCTTCTTTG
>CAEGAF010044263.1:0-19459 GCA_903067075.1 Micropoecilia bifurca | reverse complement strand
TTGTTTCTTGAGAAGCATTTGTATGTAAAATGAGTAAAAATATCACTAATAGGGTAATTAAAAATGATTTTTTATTTATTTTGTCAGATGGTGATGATAACGTTCTGGGTCAGGTCGATTAAATTTTCAATTTTTAAAAAATGTTGCAACTGGGAGCCTGTACCTCAGCATCTTTACATTTCCAAAACACTATTTGTCATATTTGCATAAGGTTGATAAATAACAAATCAAAATCAAAAAGAATTGGTTTTTATTTAACCCAAAACATAAACTCTGGTAAATAGTAAGAAAAGACAAAGTTGGGCCCATAAAAAAAGACAAAGTAACAGACTCAGACCAACTCAAACAAACAGACCTCTCTAACTGAGACAAGTAAGTACTGGCTGATCAGGCCACATAGAAGACACAAAGGAGGGAACACACAAAAACCTAACTTAAACTAACCTTAGAGAACCCCATACACCCCCCCCCCTATTGCTGAGTTGTGGTATGGACCAGGTTGAAGTCTCCATCGGCTTTCTACACCTCTTTGTTCCCATGAAGGACTGGAGCACTCAGGTAACTCAAAACAAACAAAGGTTAAATCATGCAAAACATATAACAGTGTAATCTAAAATGTGCACACTTATTCTAGAATACAGTGTTATGGTGTGTTGCATTCTAAACAAAAAACAGTTATTCTGTAAATTAAATCCTAGATTTTAAAGAAACTCAAATATAACTGTGGTGAGACTGAGTGAACTGTTGTGTGTGGTGTGTTGAATGTTACCTCATTTGTGTGGCTGTAACAGCAGCCATCACATCCAGGTAAATGTTTGGTTCTGCCAAAAAGAACACCAAAGAAACACCGGTAAAAAAGAGTGAAATGGCCAGCTTCTATGCATATTCCAATGTATTCATAAGTGAACCAACAGAAACATAATGCACTCTTTAAAGCAGAGAGCATCTGTAATGGGATGGTAGAAACCTCTCCACCAACTTAAGATGCCCCAAGGTCCACAAATACATCAAAGGCAGCTGAGCCAGAGCCCAGTGCTACACTGAACCAGAACCCTGGGACATAATGACCAGGATCACCATCTTGTGGCCAAGGGAGGCACAACCACCAGAACAGTAACTAGGAACTTTATCAGGAAAGAATCCCTTTCAGAACTGTGAGTTCTTTAGGATGCAAAGGGAAAAAATGATGTGTTCTTTTCTCAGCCTCACTATCTGAGAAGAGACACAGACATTCTAGAACAATGAGATTCCTCTGTTTCATGTTTCTGTCAATGTCAGTATTCCACTCAAAACTGATTGCTAACATGTTCTGACAGATCAGAATGTTTACACCTGAATGACGCTTTGAGATGGACAGTTTTGATCACAGACTAAATGAATGTTAATCAGATGGAACAAACAAGAATCTGCTTCCCAGCATTTATAACAATTGTGGGTAGAGCAAATCGCTTTCCGGAAGAGTAAATGTTGCAGCAATGAAATTTCAAATCATGTGACTTCACAACTCAACCTACAAGGTAACGAGGCGTGTTCTTAAAGAGGCGTGGTTATGGGTTTATAGCTGAGCTCGAGTTTACATGGAGAATTATGCACAGACTCAAAGTCTAACAGAGATACTGCACACATCCCAGCTGATAGACAGAAGTTCACATGAACTACATGCCAATGTGGAAGGGAGTCATGGACAGACCAGAGGAGTGCAACAGGGCCGTGTTGGTGTCTGTGGCAAAGTTTGACCATGGGGTTCCCTTGAAAAGGAGGCCTGGGGCCAAATCTGACGCTAAGAAGCTCCATCGCATCCTCACTAAACTGGGCTACAAGGTGGAACTTCACATAGACCCAAGCAGCAAGGAAATATACAAGCTGTTCTCTGAAGGTAACAGATCAATGTCAACTTCTGAGCTGTCAGATTCATTCATTCATTCATTTCCAGAAGGTTTGTTTTAACTCTGTAGAGAGCAAATGGGCGTTCTGTGTTTTCCGTCTTATTTGGATCCATATACATTTTTACTTTAACAAGAAAAAGGATGTCATGCCAATACCAAAGCTCTCAGACTCACAGTTTTCCTGAAGGACCTTGCAAACCTAGTTTCAGTTTCCGTTATCCCTTGACTGATGATTCTCATGGCAGCTTCTCCAAAATGAGCTAAAAAATGTTGTATCATGTTAGCAAGAGGTTTTCTGATTTTCAGTTCTGATTAAAGTTCAGCCCTGAAGCTCAAAGCTCCACATATCCTGGAAAAAGGTTTGCATTTGTGAGCTCCAGTCTGGAATAACTGAAGCAGCAGGTCTGTGAAATGTGTTGATCTGTCGGTTTTCCATTAAACCTTAACGTCTTATCTAATGGCCTTGGCAGAAAAAATTAGTTTTCCACAGAATATTTAGAACCTGATCGGAAGTTTTAACCCAAGTTTTTTTTTTTGCAACTTATTGAAAAAAAACCAAATCAGACAAAAACTTCAGGACTCATATATAACATGTGGCCTATAACAGCTATATTGTCAAATATTGTCACAATTAATAATAATACATGATTAATTAATAATAATACATGATTGAAAAGCAAGTTTTCCAGACGGGATTATGTAACACCGAATCAGAAAACAATGTGTCATTAGAATCAAGAAGGAGGAAAACCTCAGTGTTCAGCTGGGTTTATTGCTTTTTATTACTAATAGATAAAACTTTATTGATTGAGATGAATGAAAGAGGAGTGTAAGAACATCTGGTGCCTGTTTCTCTGTCAACACCCCTTTTGATTAAACACAGTTCAGTGTCTGTTATACAGAAAAGTGCATTTTTAACATTGTGTACAATCACATGATGCTTGTTGCTTAACCTGCTCCCTTAGTCACTGACAGTAATGTCTGTAATGTTGACTGTTTGCGTGGCCTCAGAGAGCAGGCGGCCGGTGAAGGACTGCTTCCTGGCTGTCCTGTCGTCTCACGGGGAGGAGGGCTGCGTGTTCGGATCGGATGGGAAACCTGTCCAACTGTCTCGTGTCTTCACGTACTTTGATAATGAATGCATGGAGAGAAAGACCAAACTGTTCCTCATACAGGTATGCCTTTATTCTTAGTGACACACAAACAGCACAGAATTACAGAAGATTCGACTCTTCCCACACTGATGTTTTCTTGGTTGGTTTGATGCATCTCCATTCCCCCCATGCAGGCGTGCAGAGGAGGCGCTCTGGATGATGGAGTGGAGGTTGATTCATCAGTCAGCAGATTCACACACTACTTTTCTGTTCCCATGGATACGGCTGTGATGTTCGCCACAGCACCAGGTGAATAATTAGTTAGACTCCAACTTAAAGAAGCAACCAGTATGTTTTAATGTCTATTAAAACTGAAATCTGACATAAATCATGAATGAACATGAATTAATCAGTTTAGAAATCTTTTGTCTTTTCCATCAGGTTATGCTGCGTTCACCAACTCCACTGGATCAGTCTTCCTGCAGACGTTCTGCTCATTGTTGGAAGAGGAGGGTCACTCTAACCTGGAGCTGACTCGGCTGATGACCCGACTCTCCCACAGGGTTGCCTACACCTTCGAGTCCAAAGGGAGGGAGTGTGGCGGGAAGAAAGAGATGCCTTGCTTTCTGACACGACTGACCAGAGATGTGTTCCCGTTTGCAGGAATGGAGAAAGACAGGAAAGCAGAGACAATATCTGCCACATCATTGGTTGTTTCACAGAATGTTAGACAACGGATTGTTTCACTAAGTTAGGGAGCAGTTCTCCTGCATGCTGACTCAGCACATACAAGTCCTTCCCAAAAAATTTGCACATTTTGAGAAAGTTCATTATTTTCCATAATGTAATGATAAAATTAAACTGTCATGTATTTTAGATTCATTGCACACCAACTGAAATATTTCAAGTCTTTTATTGTTTTAATACTGAAGGTTTTGACATACAGCTCATGAAAACCCAAAATCCCTATCTCAAAAAATTTGCATATTTCATCCAACCTTATTGGTCGGATGAAATATGCTAATAATATGCTAAGAAAAGTGTTTTTAATAGCAAAAAAGTCAACCTTCAAATAATTATGTTCAGTTATGCACTCAATACTTGGTCAGGAATCCTTTTGTAGAAATGACTGTTTCATTGTGCCGTGGCATGGACGCCATCAGCCTGTGGCTCTGCTGACGTGTCATGGAGCCCAGGAGGTTGGATGAACCTTAAGCTCATCCAGAGTTTTGGGTCTGGTGTCTCTAAACTTTCTCTTCACAATATCCCACTGATTCAGGTCAGGAGAGTTGGCAGGCCAACAGTAACACGATGGTCAGTAAACCATGTACCAGTGGTTTTGGCTCTGTGAGCAGGTGGAGTTTGCATGTTCTCCCTGTGCATGGATGGGTTTTCTCTGGTTTCCTCCCACAGTCCAAAAGCATGACTGTTAGATGAATTGGTCTGTCTAAATTGTCCCTAGGTGTGTGTGCAGGATTGTGTGTCCTGTCTGTCTCTGTGTTGCCCTGCGACAGACTGACAACCTGTCCAAATTTTAGCCTGATTTTGTCTGAGTAACGATGCGTGCAGCTGCCCTGTCTAGTGCTCAAATGTCCTGTAGCATCAAATGCAACACCATGAAAAGGTCAGACTGTCTTGATGAGGATAATGAGTTCCACCTGTTGGTGTGATGATGTCATTATTCAGTAAACATAAAATTATGAAGAAGTAAACATTTGTTTTTCTGCTCCTGGAAATTATTTGTTGCATAGCACATTACCAAAAAAAGTCTTTGTGTTGATATGATTTTAAAAATAATCACTCAAGATGTCAAAGGGTTCAATAACGTTGTAAAAAGATAAAAAAAATTCATTCTATTCTGTTTTCTATTCATCTTGTAGCACATACAGTTAAGGTGTGGTCATCCTAAATCAATGTCATATTCCATTAGCCGGAGAAATAAAGTGGACAAAACCCTGAAGGATTCTTTCCTTGGGTCATTAATTTGGAGATTTATTCTTATTGGATGAGTCTATGGCTCAGACTCTTTTTTCCTCCAATTTGTTTTTTACTGTCTCGTCGAAACCCTCTCCACACTGAGCTATATGATATTTGGGGGCTGACTTTAAACACTGACAAACCTCCACCAGTCTGACTTATCTTGGAAAATCCCCAAATTGAAAGTTTTGTTGTGATTTAAAAGCAGTTCAGCCTGCTGGCAGAGATTTCAGATGACCAGCAGTGTTTAGTGCCTGTTATTTCATTATTTTTTTTTTTACCAAGATTATCTAAGAGAGGTGTCAACTTGTCAGCAGAGGTCTGGGAAATTTCCCTATGAATCCTGATCAATCAGGTTTTATCCAACATTCAAAGTTTTTTCACATCTCTATTTGACAGAGTACGTTGATATCAGAAAGATTTGGCACACGTTATGTATAAAGTCCCCATACCATTTTTTTCCCAGACCAAGAACTTAGTAATTATACCAAGTAGTCAGCTATCTGGCACTTACCTCACACAATAGCTTTTGAACACTAATTTATTTCATTCAGAACAGGGGGGCTCTTCTTCTTTTTCAGCTTTCAGTTCCTCTGATTGTTTAACAAATCATAAATGCAGCATGTAATAAAGAGTGATAAATCTTTAAATGCTTTATCATATTACTCATTTAAAGACACATTTTTTGCTAGAGTTTAGATCTGCAGCAAAAGTCCGACCCAAAATTCAGGCTGTCAAAATGACTCTCTTGACGTTTTGATCAGATTCAGACTTCAGTGGCACATTTCATATTCCTGCAATACATACAAAGAGAAAGCCAAAACGCATGATAAAGTTCTGTTAGTCTATTTATTAAAGTCTAAATAGAAGAGCAGGTCGCATGTTGAGTGGCAGAAAAAGAGGTGAAGATGATCATTAGACTGTAACAGTCACATCACAGATGACCAGTTAAAAACAGGAAAAGTTACAGTGCTTAATGGAGGTCTAAACACTGAAATAGTAAAAGCTTAATAAGTAAAAACATATTAAATGGATGCACTTACTTTTTATGATTGTAGAACAATAACTGCAATGTGGGGAATACATAATTAATTACTGAATGTCTGCTGACTTCTAGGAAATAGAGTGCTCAAAGTCCATTAGATATGAATTACTTGACCTTATAAGTGAAAGTGATTGAAAAAAAATTAAGACCCATAGCAATTTAGGTTTACTGTGGTCAAAGCTGTTTCTGCATAATGTGCAGACCTGAACCCAGAGAGACAGCTGCTGTGATTTCAGATGGTGATGTATTTATGTATTTATATGGCAACAACCTGAAACTTCAAAAAGAAACATCTGTGAGATTCCAGACTGGCTCAGCTCAGCTGTTAGCTGGAGCAGAAGAGTTGATTTTAGCTCCAAGAGTCCAGGAATCTATAACACTGATTGTCTGCTGAATGGGAAGATGAAGCAGCATGTGGTCTAAGTTGATGACAAATTTTGCCTCTGAACCATGTTGGAGAAATGCAGCAACCAAACATCTTTCAGAGATTTTGTTGTTGTTTTATGAAGAACCACTCAGGGTTTATAGAAGGCCCTATCTGGCTCTATGCAAAGTCCAACTGGAAAGAAATTGCAGAATTCTAAAATTGAATATTTGAATATGAAGTTTTTTCCACATCCACGTTAGCTACTCAACCCATTTCAAAATGTTCAACAAATAGATAAAATTGTATAGATGTTTAGTAGGAAAGAGATTATTTTGAGGATCCTAAAACTCCTGTAAATATATGACTAACATTGTTTTGTAGCTCCGATTGATTTTACCACTTAATTCTTTTGGGAGGATTCCAGGAAATATTATTGTGAGGGAAAAGTCTTGGTTTTAGGTTCCTGAGGAAGAAGTGATGTTCTGATTACCAGCCTTCATTTCGAGCTTCACCTGGTCTCATTCCACCTGACCACGGCTTCATCCATTTGAACTGGCTCTCCTCTCGTCTGGAGCCAAATTAAATCAGTCATGGAAAGCTGTAAACACATTTATTTCCGCCTACTTCCTTATGTGGACTCCGGAGTTGTTTGAATTACGCAAGTGTCTCTTTCCTTCAGTGTGCTCAGACAATCAAGAAACACCAGACATTTTACACAACAGCATGAGTCGCTCCTTAACCTGTAAACAAGAATTCATTTATGGTCTGTCAGGAAATGGGTTGGTGCTGTGAAAAGGAGTTTACTGCTTACAGATCTCTTGTGATTTTCCTTTATTTGTCTCACTTAAAGTTAAGCTAAACAAATGTTAATTTTGGGACAAAGCTAACATGAACAAATAAAAATGCTCAAAGACACCAGATTCTATGGGAAAAATTAATTTCCTCCTAAACTAGTTGTCCCACTCTGGACATCAAATTTGGTAGTTGTCCATGCATTGGCCCACTTTGTTTATAGCAATGTTTTAAGGCTTTTGAATATGTGTTAAATATCATACTAAAGTCTAGACTTTTACTAGGCCACTCAGATTTTTCTCTTTGGAGTCACAGTGTCTCAGATGGGAAAAACTGACAGTTACAAAAAGTGCAAGCTAGCAACAAAAACACAGCAGCTTTTGTCTGGCCTGCTCCTCCTCACTGGGCTACAGCCTGGTATGAGGTCATGCACCTGGCTAGTAATGGAGGTCAAAGTTCACTCCCCCCAAAGCTAAGGAAACGTATAGGGTAGGGTTGAGTTGAGACCGAAGCTCCGGAGAGAAAAACCTTTGTCATCCAGTCTCTCTGGCAGAGACAAAGAAAACAAAGAAACATGCACATGACAATGGTTAAGCCCATTTAATGAATCATATGACTGATTTATTGCTTATAATGACAGGCTTAACCACGTCCTGATTTAATTAACAGACTGGAAATAGACAACAGGTTGTCTCCATAGAAACTAGATCTTTACAGATGCTAAATAAAGGAATGTAGTTGAAGCTGATGGCAGAAGAAGCAGAAGTTTGGCTTTAACACTTAAGGTTCAGGTTCATAGTTTCATGCTCTACCAGTAGATTCTTGGGTTCTCCAGCTTCCTCCTCAATCCAAAAAGTGTTAAGTTCATCGTTGCTTTAATATCTCAGTGGTTGTTCATCCAGCCTGTTTTGCTTTGATAGACTCCACCGTCACAAAGCCATCTTTCCTCTCTTAGTCAGTCAGGATTACCAAAATGAAGAGATTTTTTTATTGGCTAAATGCCAAAATAACAAGAGCATGTTTGTAGTCTGTGTGAATTTATTAACATGAAGAACCATCAACTAGCTTAACATGAACTACAAAGTGAAAAAAAGCTTTTCTGAAACAAATTCTTGTGTTAAACCGCACATTCACATAAAAACTGTAAGTAGAAAATGTGAAATAGTCAAAAAAATAATCAAAAATACAGATTTTAGATGCAGTCAAATATTGACCAAATATGTCCTTTTCATACTGGTATAAAATATGACAAGTCTATAAAAAGTAAAAAAAACAAAAACTTATTTACAGGGTGTAGAAAGAGGCACGTTTCATGTTTCAGATCCTCTGACCTGATTGGCTGTTTGCAGGAGACGACTCATCGTTGGGAGGAGGAGGGAGGGGGGAGGAAGAAGGGGTGAGACAGTGGCTGAGGGGAGCTTCTGGAGGAGGCTGTGGGGGGGGGGGAGGTGGGTGTGTCTGTAGAGGAGGGGGTGGGGGGTCCTGGGGTGACGGCGCTGCGGCCCACAGAGTGGGTGGTGCGGGGGGGCTTGGTGGTGAGGGACAGCGGCTGTAGCTGCTCGCCGTAAGGGGAGCTGTGTCCACTGTGGCTGTAGGAGGAGTGTGTGGAGGAGTGTGTGTGCTCGGTGTGTGTGGCAGCAGGGCCGGCGGGCGAGGCCAGTGCTGTGGTGGGGGTCGCCGGGGAGTCCAAGGATGAGGCGGGGCTGGCCTGGGACAGCTGGGTGTATGTCAGATGAGACACTGTGTGTGTATGTGTCAGGTGAGGGCGTGTGTGTGGAGCTTGTGTGAGCGGAGTGTGTGTGTGTGGTGTCTCCTCTCGAGGTTTCTTTAGCTGTGGAGGGAAGTCGTCTGCTGCTGCAGCAACTGCGGAACATAGAGAAGCGCGCACACACACACACACACACACACACACACACACACACACACACACACACACAGAGTGTGAGAGAGGTGAAGCTGGAACTTCAGGTCAGATCCAGGTTACAGCAGCTCAATGACTCATTTATAACTGGATGACTGATTCAGGAAGTAGCTGATGCTGCATCATTCATACCAGTCCTGTTCAGATTAATGATAATGTTCAGGTTTTTATTGTTTTTCTGGGGACTAATAAGCATCCTTAAAATGACTGACGTGATGAATGGAGTACAACAGATGTTCCGGTGGGTGTATGCATACAGGTGGAGTGGAGACTGATGCAGATGGATTGAACACATCGGGCTGCCGTAGGTGATGCTTAGCACAAGTGTAGCTTTACAGATGAACCTGGAAATAAATTTGCTATCATCTTGGTCACAGCAAGAACATCATTTCGGTACATAGCTGGTAGGTGTGTTTCTGTGTGATGGAGGTGCCAAAGATCCTGTCTCTAACATGAACACGACACCCATAAATGTGGGGAAAGTGAGAGTCTGCAGCTCTGTTCGGGTCTGGTGCTTACAGAACAGAGGCTGTGCTGGATGAGGAGCCTTCCTGACTCAGGTTTAGAACCTCATCTTTTTGTTTGATTGTTGCTTGGTTCGGATTTAAAAGCAGCCAGACTTGAGTTTAACCAGTTGGGGGAAAAAATCAGCTGGATTTGTACCATTTCAAAGAAACCAAAAAACTAAGGTACTTCACATCCAAATTAATCTCCATGTGTCAACAGTAGAACACAGCATGAGTTCCACAACTTACAAACCCCAAAACAGACATCTGATCACTACAGCCATGGTCTACAATATACAATGACTGAGTTGTAAACAACATTGTAAACAACATGTTACAATGTTTTCCAACATTGTATCATGTTGGAAAACTCAAGAAGTTAATTTAACATAAGACTGGCTGTTTGAAAAGAACCTAGCAACATGTCATCTCACCTTCCAGCTGAGTTTCACTTTTCACCCTCTTCCTCTTCTTCTTCTTCCCCTGCACAGACATGAGCCAGGTGAGGATGTGATGGTGTGTTCAGCAGTCGGTCAGTCGGTCAGTCAGTCTACTCACATAGTTGTCTCTGGCTGACCAGTTGGGGTACAGCTTTGAGTGCAGCAGTCTCTCTTTGCGAGCCAGATCATAATATTTGGCTTGTTCCTCTTTTGACAGAGAATGCCACTGCAAACACATGGAAAAAGAGGGTAATTAATTCAGCGCACAGACATACGCACACAAACACGTGTGTGTGGCTGTGACTCAACCTGATGACCTGACCATCACATTCGGTACAGGTTACCTGAAGGTGTTTTGTTGCTATGGATAATGTCTAGTAACAAAGCGACTGACCCGCTGGCCCAGGATCTGGTTGATGGTGGCACTTTCCTTCACTTTGCACTGAGCCACAACTTTGGGCCTCTCCTCCCTCATGTAGAGCATGAAGGCGTTGAGCGGCTTCTTGATGTGGGGCTTCCGCTCCTCTTCCTGGTCCTGCTCGGAGCTGGAGGGGGGCTTCCTGCAGGGGCGCAGAGGACGCCACCTTCAGGAAGTCATCACAACATGGCTCCTCTAAACCATTCAAAGTTTTTAACAGTGTTGCAATGAGAAGTAGCTCATATGAACTGCCTAGATGGGCAATTCCACCAAGTGGTTGCTAATTGATGGTGGCTAGTCTTCAGGAGCTGAGTGGGGGAGGCAAGGTGGAATCTTAGAAACTACAGCTCTGTGGAGGAGCTGAGCCTCAAAGGCAGAGCTGGTCCATCCAGGCAGAGCCAAATGGTTGCCATTAATGAAAGAATCAAAGCAACACTCCAAGTGTGTTTTGATGAGGGAATAACATTGTAACATGTTGGAAAACTCAAGAAGTTAATTTAACATAAGACTGCCTGTTTGAAAAGAAACTGAAAAGCAGGGTTTCCCCCAGTGTATTAAAGGCCTGGTGGCCCGCAATGCTATACTAGCGCCACCGCCAGGCTAGGCCTTTCTTGATTTTCCTTTTTTTGTTTTAGGAAAAATCACCATTTTTTTTTTAAGCTGGACTGCAAACCTTTCTGTTACACAGCGTTTCACTACCGGAGCAGATTTATTCCTAAAAGATATGGTTATAGAAGATGTGTTTATAGTTTATGCATTTAAAGCCAGCAGCGCGCTGACCAATCAGCTCACACTGCCGTAGCTGGATTCAGTTTACCTCAGCGCGGATCGCGCGCCTCCTGTGAGGAATTATGATTAGTTATGAGGAGTTATTGATTAAGGTAAGAGTTTAAAGTCGGTAGCTCTGGTTGCGCAGCTCTACGTGAACCGCAGGAATAACTTATAGTCGCGCTTTCAGTGGTGTTTTGAGTGAGGGGTGAGAATGATGTATATTGTGAACAAAACATTATGCGGCGTTTACATCTCAACACGCTGCCAACCGTTTGGCCCCGTCTTTCCTGTACAGTTTATGTCTGTGTTGGCGGTTGGCCGGTGCGTTAGTGGTTAACGACCCATCGTGCCGGTTCAACCCGGTGAGGAACTTTCACAGTCTCCCCTTGGTGGAGCCTCGCAGTCACGCATCACGCTGATTTTATATTATTTTATTGTTATTACTTGTATTTTGTTTCCTGTTACACAATGTGTCAAACCGTATCAAATGCTTTGTCCACTTAGAGTTGATGCTCGCGGCCATCGGACATCTGAAAAACTCGTCCATTAACTTGACCAACCAAAATGTTTCTGTGTTAAAAACTCAACAGACACGAAATGAAAGAGCTACTAAAGCCACATTAGCAGCATCGAATTAAATCTCCCGTTTGTTGATCATCTCTGCTAGTGCAGCGGGTTTAACTCATAATACAGGGCCGGTCCAAGGGTGTATGAGGCCTGGAGCAGAATATGACTTAGGGCCCCTTTTGTTGCTAAAAACAAAAGCTTCTTCTGTGAGAAACTTTGGGTAACTAACTTCTGTGAGATGTAAACGACACTCATTCTTTTTTCACAAAGATATTTGCTCAGATCAGTCTGACTTCACTCTCAAGCGCTGTGAGAATGTGTCCATTATTATGCAATGATTTTATTAGCTTGAAAATTATTGTCGCGTTAACTTCTGGATAAATTATCGTCCAGCAAAATTTGTAATCATGACAAATTTAGGCCTTATCACAGGCAGCGCTAGACAAATGAAAATTAGTCTTGATTTAAAGGCTCTTGGTTTATCTTTGCAGTTTTCTGGATGTTTTAACAACAGTATTTTGAGTCTATTCTCTCAATAAAGGACTGTAGAACTGGTGATGTTCTCCATCTTCCTGGAATTAGTCAGAACTCCAGCAGCAGCGTTCTGGATCAGCTGCAGCTGGAGGATTGATTTTTCAGGCAGACCTGTGAGAAGCTGAGTTCAACCTTAATGATTAAATATTAAAAAAACCACTTCTGCTGATAATTTCTTTAGTTTTTTTGACCATGATTATGTTGGAGGTTTTCCTCCTAGCTTTGCGGATGAATCTGCAGGTCAAACTTTATCAAAGGCTCAGACTGAACTGAACGTCTTGTTCTGTCACTCATAGCCAGCCAACCGCTGCTGCCCTCTTTCTTAATAGTAATTTATGGGGAGGTTTATTGGCAGTAATTAAGTTTGTTGGTGTTCATCTCGTGCAGCAGATGGCATGTGTGCAGGCAGGGTTCTGTGCGCAGCTCTTATCTGAGGACTACAGAGTGAGCGTGCATGATGCAACTCCTGCATACACCTGCTGACCGAGGCCTGCTGCACCGCAGTCCTGCTGTAGCCAGCAGCAGATCCTCTGCCTCTGCTGCTGTATAACCTGACTGCTCCACTATTTTTGAATTTATCAGTGACTGGCATCTCTGTGTCACCAGGCATGACTCAGCACCTTACAGGGATCTGATATCATTAATGTACAGGAGGCCGTCTCTTCCTCACAACAGGTGGAAAAGAGACGTCCATGTTTTCATCTGTCGGCTACAACCGGAGACCAAACGGTCCCACACTTAAGCTGTCTTCAGTGAAAAAGGGAATGTTGACTTGCTTGAAAGTTAACTGTCAGTGGGATCTGTTTGTGATGACTGTGTTTTGTGTTTGTGCAGGGCCTTGCCCAGCTGGAGATCCTGTGTAAGCAGCTGTATGAGACCACCGACACCGCCGTGCGACACCAGGCAGAGAAAGCTCTGGTGGAGTTCACCAACAGCCCCGACTGTCTCAGTAAATGTCAGCTGCTGCTGGAGAGAGGCAGTGTAAGTGTCTGCAGGGGGACTCGCTTCATTCACCACTAATCATTGTTTCTCTGATTAATCGTGCTGCAGTGTGACCTCAAAGAAAATACTCTACAGGCTTTTTATGTCTTTAAGTGGAAAAATAATGAGATACAGTGAGTGTGGTCAGCAGGCGGTGGTACAGCCCTGATCATGTTGGTGACAAAGCCATAATTACAAGGCCCTGGGCCCCTGGGCTGGAGCCAGTTTTGGTGGCCTGTTCACAAGGGGAAAAACAATTGACTAGTGGAAACGTACAATACTAATAGGTAGTTCTGTACATCAGCAGGTATGAACTGATGCTTGTAGATCTAATACATCCTCTAGCCAATAACTC
Organism: Micropoecilia bifurca; assembly: GCA_903067075.1. Classification (NCBI taxonomy): domain Eukaryota; kingdom Metazoa; phylum Chordata; class Actinopteri; order Cyprinodontiformes; family Poeciliidae; genus Micropoecilia; species Micropoecilia bifurca. The sequence continues at coordinate 5,805 of CAEGAF010044263.1, read as the reverse complement.
TATGTTACCTGAGCTTCATGCTGCTTGGACTGCTGGAACCCCTCAGCTTCCTTTGGGGCTCTGAGGCCAAAGAGGTCCAGTAGGACTCCTTCTTTAGTCTGATGGCATCCTTCACCTCCACTGCCACCTGCAGGTCCAGGGCTGGGTAATCTAAGCGCCTAAGTATGAACAACAGTCAGACCTTGTCCTCCCATTCGTAGACAGAGGACGGCTATCCAGTGAACCATAACATACAGACACCAAGATGGGGGTAACGGAACAGACCCCCTTCCTGCTGGACGTCTCTTACCAGGAGAACTCCAGAGTGAAAGAGTGTCCAGCCCCTCTCAAGGATACTGGTTCCAGAGCCATATGATATTCCATGTCCCAAGAGCCCCAACCCTCTCACAGGTGGTGAGCCCATGGGACGGGGGACCCATGTCAATTTTTCGGGGTGTGCCTGAACGGGGTCCATGGGTCAAAGCCCAGGCGCTCACCAACATGCCCCACCTCCAGGCCTGACTCCAGAGCGGGGCCCCGGTGACCCCAGGGAACATTGGTTTTGTTGATTTTTCTCATCACAAGGCGTCTTTGGGCAGCACTTTTCCTAGGTCCTCACCTAGGATCTGTCTGCCTTGGGTGACCCTACTGGTGGCATGAAGCCCAGGACAGGATAGCTGCCCCTCTGCCACAGTAAGGTAGCAGCCCAGGGAGGGGGTCCAAGTTCATGCATCTTTCTTTTCTGTCCACAATTTTTTTTTACATTACATCAATAACAAAAATAATACAAAATGTATTTTCGTATTTTTAATTTAACCTACAAGCTGGCTAACATTTCTATCTCTGCTCTCTTCCCAGTCTTCTTATTCTCAGCTGCTCGCCGCCACTTGTTTATCTAAACTGGTGTCTCGGACCAGTAACCCTTTACCCCTTGAGCAACGCATCGACATTCGTAAGTAAATTTGTTCCTCTGGCAGCCATCTTTTTTTTTCCAACATGAAATAAAACACTCCTTAGTACTCTTGACATATCAAAGCAGTCTTCACTGGACTTTTAAGTGGAACGTTGTTTTATGTAACACACAGGGAACTATGTGTTGAATTACCTGGCAACACGGCCGAAGTTAGCAGCATTTGTGACCCAGGCTCTGATCCAGCTGTATGCCCGGATCACCAAACTGGGCTGGTTCGACTGTCAGAAAGATGACTACGTCTTTAGAAATGTCATCGCTGATGTTACGCGATTCCTGCAGGTGAGAATCTCAAGTCATGTGAAATGGTTCCTTGTCAGAGTTCTAAGTTGACCGAATGTGGTTTACTTTCAGATGCATTCAGAAGCTTTGAGTTCCTGTGTGGGCTGGAAAAGTCTAGGAAATGATGGTGTTTCTGTGCTTCTGTAATCTCTGTGTACATCTCTCTCCTTATCTCTTTTTTCTCTCTCTGTGTGTCTCTTCTTTTACAAATGTGTCCAAATCTTTGTCAGTATTCTGCTAATGTCAAGAAAGCACAATTTAGCAGTTGCTGTGTTTCCATTAAAGTAAGAAATGAAATTAAAACCATGCATGAATAAGCTTGTTCACATAAGTCATTAAAAACCATAGTAGCAACAGATGTAAACGGTTATGGGATATAAAATATTCATAATTCAGCCATGGTGCTAGCGCTCATCGTCTATCAGCCAGTCAGAGGAGACGTCGGCGTCTTATTCAGGTGTTGGAACAACAAGCTTCTCTTACTCATTTTCTTAATATACATCCATCTGTAGCCTCCAATTAGTCTGAAAGTGTATCTGTTTTTGGTGTGTGTGTGTGTGTGTGTGTGTGTGTGTGTGTGTGTGTGTGTGTGTGTGGGGGAAGGCATTTAAAGCTCGAGCTTTAAATCTAACCTGTTCATTCATAACAAACTACTGTATTCATACCTGGAGATGGAATGTGAGGCTAAAGAACAACTGAAAATGGTCATGAAAGCTGCTGAACCGGAGAATGATTCTGGACCTGCTGTTCAGTTCAAACCCAAACTTTGGAACTGTGTGTTTCCAGGACAGCGTGGAGCATTGCATCATAGGTGTCACCATCCTGTCCCAGCTGACGAACGAGATAAATCAGGTAAGTTTTCCTGCGAGTGCTTCAGTGTGAGGCGTAGAGATGTAACTGGAACGGTGGAAGGAAGAGGAATCTGAGCCGCTAACGGTTTCAGAGCGCTCCAGTCCGGATTGGAGGGCTCATCATGTGACACATTCTAGTGCTTAAGCTATTCACAGCTGTGTTAAAGACGGAAAATGTAAAAATTTTCATTTGTGCTGCCTGCCAGGTGGAGACATGGAAAACCAAATGTTTGCTTTGATTCTTAAGAACAAAACTCAAGCAGATCAGATTGAAGCAGTGTGTTTGTGTGACTGGATGAGCTTGTTGAGATGTTAACTGATCAGTGGCAGCAGATCTCTCCCAACATAATTCAGTTTTAGAATTTCCAGATTATGCTCCTTATTTAAGATCTACACTTAAAAAGTTGTTTTGCTTCTAGTCTGGACTTTCTGATTATGGTATAAATTGAGTCTTAAATCAATCAACCAATCAAGTTTATTGGTTTATTGGTACAGTATATTTCAGCAACAAGTGCTTTACATCATTAAACACAAAAATACAGTCATAAAAAACAGAAAGCAAACAAATCATTGGCATTGTCATGATGTCACCTCCCTGCTGTTCCTCAGCATCAGGAAGCCGAGCCGCCCCTCATGTTTCTGTCTCCCTCAGGCCGACACCACGCATCCGCTGACCAAACATAGGAAGATCGCGTCATCGTTCAGAGACTCCTCGCTCTTCGACATCTTCACGCTTTCCTGCAACCTCCTCAAACAGGTCAGTACAGAAGGTCACGGGGTCAGAGAACGAGTCCAACTCTCTCAAATGGGCAATTAGGATTTTTTTTTTTTTTTTAAACAAAGATGCACTGGGAAGTTGATTAGGGGAAAAACGTCAAAATCTGATCTTCTAGTCAGAAACTACCATTTCTAAGAGCTAACTAACTAAAACAGCTTGTGCAGACTGCATGTTGTCATGTTTTAATAGGTCAAAGAACAATCCTTAGTTTATTTAGCTGGTTCTGCTGTTTTCTCTTCCTGTTATCTTTCCAAATAATTGCACCATTTTCATTACACTGTACAGATCCACAGCGCCTCCTTTTGGACTCAGATGTTAGTCTCCAGCTCAGGGGCATTTTCACCATTTTCACCTCTTCTCTTGTCCTCATCTTTGCACTGCAGCCATGTTTTTAGTCCATTGCTCTTTCTATGTTGCTGTGGATGGACAAACTGCTTCAAACTTGTACTTAAACCACAATATGTGAGATTAATTTTCTATATAGTTAAAGGACAGGCAGAATTATGTGAAATCGACCTTTTTTGAGCCTTGCATGTTTTCTAATCAAAATGCCTGGAATGTGGCTTTGATTCTTTCATGCATATGTGAGAAATCTGTAATCTCCCATGGCAACCATTCTGGGTCCCTAAACACACACCTCCCCACTCAGATCCTTCAGACTAGCCAGCATAAATTAGCAAACACCTGGTGGAACTGCTCCACTGCTAAGCTCATCTCACAAACTACTTCTCAGTGCAACTCTCCTAAGAATGGTTGTAAACGGCATAATGGAGAAATATTGCTGTGATGACATGATGAAGGCAGTGATGTCAGAAAGAGCAGGAGCTTCTTGAAGAGACAGTGGCCCAATTTCAAGGTGTTAAGTTGCAAAGTTAAATTTATTTTAAATCATGTTTGATTTATAAATAAATCAAACATGTAGGTAATATAGTTACTTGACTGTGCTGTAAAATGAAAAATGCATAGCATAATTTAATTTTTTTTATTTCCCCTCTTTAGATATTTATTTAAAATGTTTTCATTGAGAGCAAAAGAAAACCATAGTGAAATTCATCATTTGTGTGTAGAAACATGGTGAATAAAGTTGACTGTGATTTTGAACCTTCTGAGCCAGCACAGGCAGGAAGTGATGTTGGCGTTTCTGTCGTCTCGTTTCCAGGCTTCAGGAAAGAATCTGAACCTGAACGACGAGTCGCAGCACGGCCTGCTGATGCAGCTACTCAAGCTCAGCTACAATTGCCTCAACTTTGACTTTATAGGAACTTCCACAGATGAGTCATCAGATGACCTTTGCACTGTACAGATTCCAACATCATGGAGATCAGGTAACTTGGTGTAGAGCACAGGGTTGTTCAGAAGAAAGCCCTAAAAGGGGCATCTCCAAGTTAAAGCTCCAATAATGCATTTCTTTTCAAATTAATTGAAGCTTTAATAAATAGTTACTTTGTATCCAAGATTAATTACCTTTCTTCATTTTTTGACACTCTCAGCTTCAAAGCAGTCTAATTGGATTGAGGAAAGAAATGATATTTAGTTTCCAGATTATAAATGAAAATTTCCAAACAGTCAGATGCTTTTTTTATTTAATTGTCACCAGAGTTCAGACCTGGATGTTATCTATTAACTTTGTATTTGATCTCTCCTGCAGCGTTTCTCGATTCTTCCACCCTGCAGCTGTTTTTCAATTTATATCATTCCCTCCCTCCATCCCTGTCCCCACTGGTAAGTGTGAGCTTGTGTGGCTGGGCTGGAGGTGGAGCAGTAATGTTTCTGTTGGATTCTGAGCCGGTTGTGTTCCTGTGCAGGTGCTGTCCTGTTTAGTTCAGATCGCCTCTGTCAGGCGGTCTCTCTTCAACAACGCAGAGCGAGCAAAGTTCCTCTCACATCTGGTGGACGGCGTGAAGAGGATTTTGGCAAACCCGCAGGTAAGGAAGTCACCTGACCCGGACGCTCCCCTGTTTGTCCAATCAGGTGCTGCTTTGTGATGCGTTTCTTTTGTGCAACAGTGTCTGCCGGATCCCAACAACTACCACGAGTTCTGCCGCCTGCTGGCGAGGCTGAAGAGTAACTACCAGCTGGGGGAACTGGTCAAAGTGGAGAACTACCCAGAGGTGATCCGTCTCATTGCCAACTTCACCGTCACCAGCCTGCAGGTGAGGCTGTCAGCTTCCACTCAGAGCAGTTTAAAAGCAGGAAGTTGTGGGTTCTAACAGCTAGTCTGGTGGGTTCTGTGGGGTTGCAGCACTGGGAGTTTGCCCCCAACAGTGTCCACTACCTGCTGAGTCTGTGGCAGCGCCTGGCAGCGTCTGTCCCCTACGTCAAAGCCACTGAGCCCCACCTGCTGGAGACCTACACCCCAGAGGTGACCAAGGCCTACATCACGTCGCGGCTAGAGTCGGTTCACGTCATCCTCAGGTAGGTTCTGCTGAGGCTGTCAGGACTGCAGATCACACTCTGCTCAGTGGTTGTCATGAGTCTACCCAAAGTGTCTGGTTTCATCCTCCTGCAACGTTTAACAATGGAGAAACCTCCATTTCTCAGATATCTTCCCCTATAGACAACACATGAATGTTGCTAGGTTTCATGATAATTACAAGAAACATGAGCAGATGGAATGAGCTTGAAAATAATCTGCTTTAAACAGGAAGTCCAGTTGACAACTGAAACGCAGCCAGGAGTTTATTTGATCAATTAAAAAAATTTATCAGATTAATCACAATTAGCATTGTGATTAATCGTCATTAATCACTTTGATTAACTTTGTAATCTTGAAATGTAAAAATTAGGGGTGTGCCGATCGATCGGTCACCGATCATAATCGGCCGATTTCCGTGAAATCGGTGATGATCGGGATCGGCGATCATTGGCTCTGTTACCGATACCGATCACCTGCATCTCATTTCCCAGCCTGTCTGTCCAGCTGGTCTCGTCTTTCCTTCACACGG